>SJYC01103422.1:0-65815 GCA_006408675.1 Madoqua kirkii
GTTGGACTGTGAAGAAAACTGAACGCCAAAAAATTGATGCTCTTGAACTGTGGTGTTGGAGAAGACTCTTGAGAGTCCCTTGAACTGCAAGGAGATGCAACCAGTCCATTCTGAAGGAGATCAGCCTTGGGGTTTCTTTGGAAGGCATGATGCTAACGCTGAAACTCCAGTACTTTGACCACCTCATGCCAAGAGCTAACTCATTGGAAAAGACTCTGATGCTGGGAAGGATTGGGGGCAGGAGGAGAAGGGGACGACAGAAGATGAGATGGCTGGATGGCATCACTAACTCGATGCAAGGGAGTCTGAGTGAATTCCGGGAGTTGGTGATGGACAGGAAGGCCTGGCATGCTGCAATTCATGGAGTTCTCAAAGAGTCAGACACGACTGAGTGACTGAACTGAACCGAACCAAAATGTTGTTGGTGTTTTATTATTAGAGCCTTTTATTTACCTTATTGTTGGAGCAACTTTATGTTGTTTTTAGTGTCCTAGCAGAATCTCTGATAATGTATATGGGACAATGTAGCTAGATATAATTTAAGATGGGAAATAAAATAGGGAGTTTCAGCATGGAGGGAAGGCTTGAAATTGATTTGATTCATGTACTATTTTGATCCATTTCAGAGCTTTCTGGAAACTAAACCTAAAGTCTCTCCAGATAAAATGCACAAAAGAGTAGTGGCCAGTGTTGGAGATAACAGCCTAAGGAAGTAGACCCAGAGTTCTAATACATCTCCTCCCTGGGGTGTCAGCCACACGCTTTACTCTGTACAGTGAAACCCAATGGATGTAGAGCAATGTGAATGAGGAATGTGTTTTTCTCCACTCCCTGGATCCCTTGTGAAGGGATTTGCTCTAGCATCTACTCTTTACACCAAGAGAAAAGGGAGCAATTGACTTGATCAGTAGAATTCAAAAGGATGAAACAGGCTTGCTACACTCAACACTCTCCCTTTTTCTCTTGGGCACAGCTACATCCTCCAGTCTTCATGTTTTACCTGGGAAGGCAGTCCTTGGAGAGAGGACTAAGCAACTACTTTGAATTTTGACACTGTTAGCAGGGCCCATTTGGCTCTCCCAGCAGAGTTACATCCTCCAATACATTTACTGCCAATAATAAATTGCCAATAACCCTTATTCTCAAGTTATTTAGAACCCAGGGGTACTACATGCATGCTGGACCTCTTCAAACACTAGCATTTGATAAAAGTGGCTACTTGACCTTCCAAGTTATATACTCATTTTGTCTTCTATGGACATTAATTTCTTTGATGTTAACAGATGCTGTTAGTACAAGGATTGCATAGCTAAATGTATAATTCTAGGTAAAGCAAGATAAAATAGGTATTTTATTCTGCAGGACTTTTGGAAACCTTTAAAAAGAAATATGCTATGTGAATCTTAATGAAGAAGATTATTCAGCATATCTCAAATATATAAGTATATGAACTTTTTTTTTTATATTTCAAAATCATACAGTAATAGTATTCCCTGGAACATATTTAGGGAAATTCTGAATAATTTCATAAATACCATTGTGCTAATTGGCAGTTTTCAAAGAAAAAATAAAATAGAACACATACCCGTGCTGCATACAAAACTAAATTACAGATGAATTTTTAAAAGAAAAAAAGAGAAAATATAAACTATAATGATTATAAAATCTCAGAATGGGAAACATTTTTCAAACACTAAAAGAAAGAAAGAACAATCATAGAAAAATGAATTTAATTTAGATAACATTAAAATTTTATGTAAAAAACAACAACAAAACATACCATCTGTGGGGGCAGGGGTAAGGAAGTAGCAAGCTGGAAGAAAGATACTGTTGAGGATACGTGAAGATGGTTCAATGTGTAATAACTCTTACAAGTGAACATTCAAAAGATGAGCACCCCAGGAGTGACCTGAGAGAAGGGTATACTGAACAGTTCACAAAAAGAAACACACTCAATATGCAAGAGAAAATATCTGATCTCACTGGTAGTCAGAATTACAAATAAAAATAATGGTGAGATATCACTTTTTGTACTACGTTTGTTTAAAATTTTACTTATTTTTCCCATACTGTTGGTTCTAGGGATGTGAATTATTGATTCTGCGAATCTTTACTGAGGGAAAACTTGACAATATGTTCCAAAGTTTTTTAAATGCACATAATTTTTGACTCAGCAATTCCACCTCTAGAAATTTATTCAAATGAGATGATCATAGCTGCTTGAGAAGATTTACATTCAAGCACAGCCATTTTATCATAGCTTATAATAACAAAAATGGAAATATCCATTAAGTCTGATCATAAATATAACAAATTCATGAGCTGGAATACTATGCAGTCATTAAAAATCATGCTGTACAAGAATATTTAATGATGTGGGGAGATAATGATGATATACTAAGTGCAAAAGCATGTTTCAAAGCCATAAGTGCAACATAATTTCACTTTATTAGAAAATATATAGTGTAAAATAGGCTATTCACTAAACTGTAAATAGGACTTAACATCTGGGTCGGTGGGGTTACATAACTTTTTTCATCTTTATGTTTTATTGAACTTTCCAATTTGTATGCAATTAAAATACATTGCTTTTTGAAAAGTTTTAAAGCCATAAGTGCAACATAATTTCACTTTATTAGAAAATATATAGTGTAAAATAGGCTATTCACTAAACTGTAAATAGGACTTAACATCTGGGTCGGTGGGGTTACGTAACTTTTTTCATCTTTATGTTTTATTGAACTTTCCAATTTGTATGCAATTAAAATACATTGCTTTTTGAAATCAGAAAAATTATTTTCAAAAGAATTATACTAGTAAAGACTGCATTTTGCAAAGAAGGAATCTGTTTGCATACTTTATTAAAGTATAATTAGTGAAGCTTTAGCCTACTGCATTTTTAAATGATAAGGATCATGCTTTTACTGCCTTATGTAGAGCGAAAAACAAGATAGATGCTTAAATCAATGTTGTCTGTAGTAAAATTCTTTCAAGAGCCCATGGATTGCATTATCTGAATGACTAGTCTTTTGAGTGATATATAGACAATGACAGTTACCCATCTTCAGGTTACAAGCATGCAAAACCATAAGTCAAACAATTTTTTGAGGTAAAGAGGTTTTGCAAATTCAGACTTCCCAAGTAATCCATAAAGTCCAAATTTTACACTCAATTCAACCAGAGCAACTATCAGCTCCCCTCAGCTGCATCTAAACTGCCCACATTATCTGACCATCTCCACGCGCATCAGACCTGTTTACTTGCAACATAGGGATAAGGAGTTAATGGAACGGAAAGAAAATTGTCCTACACAGATATCTCATATAACATAAACTGAGAGGGCAAGGCTTTTCATTCTTCAGAGAGCCTGAAAAAGATCGTCTCAGCTCCAGAACGGGAACACTTACTCTGTTTACCTGGTATTCTCCTGTTGTGTTCAGTGGGGCCATGCCATTTAAGGCTGTCTCTTTCCTACCCCTGTCTCTTTTCAAGCACATCTGCAGAATTAAATTCCAGGCACTGCCAGGGATGCTTTCAAAAGCTCACAATCAATTTTTCAATCATTCCACTTTCTTAGCTGTGATTAAAAACATGTGTCCCCTAATTAAACTAATGAGAAATTGTTAATTGGCACAAAGCCCCCCTCTGTGCGCACTTGTTAATGTCACCGTCACTTTGACAGGAGGAAAGATCAGAATCAAGGACAGAGTGTTTTTCAGTGACTTCCACGTTGGACTGAAGTACAGGAGCTCTGTTTGGGAACTGAGGGCTACCTGTTCTAGGACTTATGGGAAGGAATAAGGAATGGCATTTCTCTGCTGCTTTCTTAGGGAAGTAAAAGGCAGAAGTGCAATAAGACAATGGCTGATCTGTTGATTTCTTTTTTTCCACTTCATTGAATGATGCTGTTCATTCTCTCATCTGTTTTCCAGGTAACAAGGAATCTATGTGGACAGGCCACAGCTGAGCAGAAATACATCTCTCTGAAGGACTGTTATTAAGGCTGCTTGCCCCGGAATCTTACCCCTGCCTCTTCCTCAAGTGGGGACCAATTACTCTTATCTAAGTTTCAGAAGAAAGCCGCAAAGAGAAAAAATAAGGACTGGTTAGAACTAACTAGGTCCAAGATAGTGGAAGATTTGACTTCTGGTGTACCTTGAGCCTCATTACATGCTCACTGTAATGCATTGGCATCTAAATTTTGGGGGGCTCCAAAATCACTGAGATGGTGATTGCAGCCATGAAATTAAAGGACGCTTCCTCCTTGGAAGGAAAGTTATGACCAATCTAGACAGCATATTAAAAAGCAGAGACATTACTTGGCCAACAAAGGTCCGTCTAGTCAAGGCTATGGTTTTTCTAGTAGTCATGTATGGATGTGAGAGTTGGACTATAAAGCTGAGTGTCAAAAAATTGATGCTTTTGAAATGTGGTATTGGAGAAGCCTCTTGAGAGTCCCTTGGGCAGCAAGGAGATCCAACAAGTCCATCCTAAAGGAAATCAGTCTTAAATATCCATTGGAAGGACTGATGCTGAAGCAGAAACTCCAATACTTCGACCACCTGATGCAAAGAGCTGACTCATTTGAAAAGATCCTGATGCTGGAAAAGATTGAAGGCAGGAGGAGAAGGGGACAACAGAGGATAAGATGGTTGGATGGCATCACCGACTCAATGGATATGACTTTGAGTAAACTCCGGGAGTTGGTGATGGACAGGGAGGCCTGGCGTGCTGCAGTCTGTAGAGTTACAAAGAGTCAGACACGACTGAGTGACTGAACTGAACTCAACATACCAATCAGTGCCCTGATAGTTGATGATTGCCATGACAACATCTGAAAAACCCCATGCAATGACTGAAAAGGAGGATTGCATCATTTCTGGGTCCAGACCATGCCCCTGTCCTTGGATAATTCATGAGTGTTCCTCCCACTCTTTCCAGTTCCCTCTGTTTTCCCTCACCCTCCGATATAGTTGGTGTCTCTACCTGAACTGGATTGAGAAGTTGATTTGCAAACTAGGTTGCTGCTTCTTCATCCTTTGACCATTGAATAAAGGTTGCACTGTTCCAGTCTCAGAATTGGTTTTGTTACTGACTGCAGGAACCCAATCAGAAAAAGAACCTCCTTGGCTGAGACAGTGGGTCTCAGCTTGGTCTAGGACACTGGTGGAGGGATAGTCGACCAACTCGGTAGCAGGACCATGAGGAAGGAATCTTCCTTAGTTATCCAGTTCACTGTTGGCCCATTTGTTTCCTCTTGGACTCGAATAACGTCATTATTGCAAATTATCCTGCTGCACCTTGTGGATGGGCGTGCTGTGCTTTCACAGAGGAAGCAATTGCTTTGGTAAGATTTTTCTACAGGTTCTCTTTGGGGAAGATCAGGACATTTTACTTGCTTAGCCTGTCCTTAGTGTTTCCTGTGCACCTTTGCACACCAAAAATGAGTAATTCTCAAAGTCTTGGACAAGTATGTAGAGTTACAAAGAGTCAGACACGACTGAGTGACTGAACTGAACTCAACATACCAATCAGTGCCCTGATAGTTGATGATTGCCATGACAACATCTGAAAAACCCCATGCAATGACTGAAAAGGAGGATTGCATCATTTCTGGGTCCAGACCATGCCCCTGTCCTTGGATAATTCATGAGTGTTCCTCCCACTCTTTCCAGTTCCCTCTGTTTTCCCTCACCCTCCGATATAGTTGGTGTCTCTACCTGAACTGGATTGAGAAGTTGATTTGCAAACTAGGTTGCTGCTTCTTCATCCTTTGACCATTGAATAAAGGTTGCACTGTTCCAGTCTCAGAATTGGTTTTGTTACTGACTGCAGGAACCCAATCAGAAAAAGAACCTCCTTGGCTGAGACAGTGGGTCTCAGCTTGGTCTAGGACACTGGTGGAGGGATAGTCGACCAACTCGGTAGCAGGACCATGAGGAAGGAATCTTCCTTAGTTATCCAGTTCACTGTTGGCCCATTTGTTTCCTCTTGGACTCGAATAACGTCATTATTGCAAATTATCCTGCTGCACCTTGTGGATGGGCGTGCTGTGCTTTCACAGAGGAAGCAATTGCTTTGGTAAGATTTTTCTACAGGTTCTCTTTGGGGAAGATCAGGACATTTTACTTGCTTAGCCTGTCCTTAGTGTTTCCTGTGCACCTTTGCACACCAAAAATGAGTAATTCTCAAAGTCTTGGACAAGTTTGAAAATGAAATGGGTCAGGATTCATGGAAGATTGTCGAGAGAGCCTTAAGCGAGACAGGAGAACTGAAAATACATGAGCTTATCTTTTCGTTCAGAGCAGCTAGTTCCAAGAAGTGGAACTTGCTATTCTAAGCAAGTTTGGTTTTAGAATAGCCCTGGATTGATCCTTTCAGAAAGGGGCAAGCCTGGAGGCCAGTTGTTTAGGTTACTGACAAAACTCTGCAAATGCTAAGAGAAGCAATGGAAGTTCAGGAGAGCTGGCGGCTGCAGCTGAAATCCATGACTTACGAATCACAGGGGTTAGCGGTGGGGGCTCTGCTTCCTCTATCACCTCTGAGGACAGGTCCTGAGTAGTCTCGCAGATCGTACAAGTGGGGTGGGGTGAGGAGGAGAGGATGAGTGCTTTGCACTTTGAGGGCCTGTGGGTCACTGTCAGAAGCGTGAGAGGACGTTGCAGCCAACTGGCTCCCTGGTGGGGTTTATGGAGCCGGTCACTCCTCAGACAGCAGTTCCAGTGAGTGATTCAACGAGAAGGGAGAGCCCTGCATCAGGTGGAAAAATAATTTCCCCTTTTAGGGTCATGGCTAAGACCTCCCTGTAATAAAAGATAAACAGAAAAACAAAGAGAAGATACGTGTCGTGTGTTCCTCCTATGTACATGGGAGATCTCCAGGAAAACCGAGTAACTCCCCAAACTGACCCATGTCAGCATCAGTTCCTCAGTTCAGTTCAGTCGCTCAGTCATGTCTGACTCTTTGCGACCCCATGGACTGCAGCACGCCAGGCCTCCCTGTCCATCACCAGCTCCCAGAGTTTACACAAACTCATGTGCATCGAGTTGGTGATGCCATCCAGCCATCTCATCCTCTGCCATCCCCTTCTCCTCCTGCCCCCAATCCCTCCCAGCATCAGAGTCTTTTCCAATGAGTCAGCTCTTGGCATGAGGTGGCCAAAGTACTGTAGCTTCCATCTTCATTACTAACACGCTAGTCCAAGCCAGGAATCTCTCACCTAGGCTTTCTGCAGTAATCTCCTAACTAGCTGCCCTGCTTCAGCCTGTATCTCTGCCACAAGACCCTACCGTACAAGGACCAGAGAAATCTTTGGAAAAGGGTAAGTGGTTCATGTCACATTCCCACCCGTCCCTCCTGCTCCAGGTGGCCTCCGGTTGCCCTCAGCATGAAATCCTGACTCCTGGCTGTGACTGGCTGAGCTGTGTGTGGCCTGCTCCGTGGTCTGTTTCGTAGCCTTTTCTCCTTGACCGTGCACCCAGCCTCATTGTTCTATTTTTGGCTCCTTGACCATGCCAAGTCCATTCCTGCTTTTTAGGCTTCTTTGTCCTGCTTATTCCTTCAGCTCAAAATGCTCTTCCAGTTTTTGGGGGTTTTTTTTTTGGCTGCACTGGGTCTTCATTAGGGCATGTGGGCTTAGTTGCCCCATGACATGTAGGCTCTTAGAACCCCAACCAGGGACTGAACATGTGTCCCCTGCATTGGATGGCAATAGGTGAGGCGAAGTCACTCAGTCGTGTCCAACTCTTTGCGACTCTGTGGACTGTAACCTACTAGGCTTCTCTGTCCATGAGATTCTCCAGGCAAGAATGCTGGAGTGGATTGCCATTTCCTTCTCCAGGGGATCTTCCCAACCCAGGGACTGGACCCAGGTCTCCCGCAGTGCAGACAGATTCTTTGCCATCTGAGCCACCTGGGTCTCCCGCATTGGAGGCAGACACTTTAACTTCTGAGCCACCACAGGATAAGGTTGTTTTGCAGATATAAGTCATTGCCTTCTCCATGGGTAAAAGTCTCTAGAAGGTTAGAAGCATTCTCCACTTCTGGTACAGACAAGGAGACATCCTTACAGAAGAATTTCCTTTATGAACATACATGTCTTACAAAAGAATAATTTTTAACCGTTTTTCAGGTCTTTTTCTGTAATTGCAGTTTCTTAAAAATAATCAGTTTGAGATAATTCTACCAAAGAGACATTTGCTGATGCTGCTACTGCTACTAAGTCACTTCAGTCGTGTCTGACTCTGTGCCATCCTATAGGCAGCAGCCCACCAGGCTCCCCCGTCCCTGGGATTCTCCAGGCAAGAATACTGGAGTGGGTTGCCATTTCCTCCTCCAACGCATGAAAGAGAAAAGTGAAAGTGAAAGTGAAGTCGTGTCCGACTCAGCGACCCCATGGATTGCAGCCTACCAGGCTCCTCCATCCATGGGATTTTCCAGGCAAGAGTACTAGAGTGGGGTGCCATTGCCTTCTCCAAGAGACATTTAGAGTAGCAAATTCTGCTCCTCCTTACCTGTTAAGGAGAAAGCTGTTTCCAGGGTCAGGTGTGGGCAATGTGCTAGTGATAACGGGTGCGTTCCTTCCACCCAATGCCTTGGGCTGTGTTTGAGTCCAGATAGATAATTGGTTGGGCTTCCCAGGTGGCTCAGCTGGTAAAGAATCCACCTGTTAATACAAGAGATACAAGAGATGCAGGTTTGATCCCTGGAGGAGGAAATGGCAACCCACTCCAGTATTATTGTCTGGAGAATTCCGTGGACAGAGGGCCCTGGAAGGCTACAGTCCATGGGGTCACAAAGAGTTGGACACGACTGAGCGACCGGGCACACAACAAGACGATGGGATATGAGCTCTGGTTCTCAGAGAGGAAGGTCAAGAAGCACTCTCAACATTCCCAGCTGAGAAAGGATGATGGTCAGTGGAGGAGAGAGGCATTGCCACGTCACGACTCCCGCAGTACTCAGCCTTGCCTGGTGAGGCAGCCTCTGACACCGAGGGTGGCATTTCACAGTGGGCGTCCACACCTGGAACAGCAGTGAAGCAGCCTGCAAAGCTGAGGACCTGGACCAGGGGGGCTGGGAAAGCAAGAGCAGAAGAGCCCTAGGGCCACCGTGCGGTGGTTGCAGGGATGAGGACGTCTGCTCTTGCCAGACCAAGGCATCTGCTCCCCTGCAGCGCTCTGTGTGCGTCTACAAGGCTGGGAGGCCGGTGGAGATCTGAGTCACACTCTCTCCTGCCATGTGTGTGAGCGGGGAACATTTCAGGATGTCTTGGGGTGGGTTGGGAACAGGAGGAGGAATGCAGGAAGCAGATGTAACATCGTGTGACTATAGACAAAGCTCCTGAAAAGCCTCTAAGATCCCTTCAAATCATGGCACATGCACCTGAGACTTTTATTTCATCCCACTCATGTTTTCTCTCCTTATAGTCTCACCCGGGGAATTTACACACAAAATTTGGTCAGGTGAGCCTTCATTAGCTTCCTCTTCTATGAAGAGGAAAGATAAGAACAACCTGGGATATGCTCCCTAAGTATGAGCTGAGACTTAGGCAGAGTTTGAGTTACAGGGATAAACAGGATGTCCTTCTCACATGCTTCAACCTCCTGCCCCCAGGAATTTGCTGTTTAACAGAAGAATTCTAGCCTATGGCCCAAAGTTAGGGCTGAGTGTTTTGCAAATCAGGGGATCTGTTTATTTGCACTAAAAATATTTCACTCAATCCATAAACAGATGGAATGGGGACCAGTAGGTCATGTTTTGTGATTCAACTGAAATAATCCCTTTCTTTTATCCCATTGGTAACCAGAGGGACAGGGACAAGATGAAATGATGTATATAACCATGTTTTGTAAACACTAAAGCTTTCAGAGCACAGAGTCAAATCTGATGAGAGTAGCGGAACAGGCAGTTGCTAGAGCAGGGATGATAGCAAAACGTGGTCACTTTAAAATTGTTAGCTCCAAATGTGTTCATTTCAGTCTTTGTCCACCACATATTGCTGTCGTGATTTTTTTTTTTTTTTTTTTTTCAAACTCATGTCCGTTGGGTGACACTATCTAATCCTCTCATCCTCTGCCACTCCCTTCTCTTTTTGCCTTCAATCTTTTCCAGCAACAGGGTCTTTTCCAACAAGTTGGTTCTTCTCATCAGGAGTAGAAAGTATTGGAGCTTCAGCATCAGTCCTTCCAGTGAATATTCAGGACTGATTTCCTTTAGGATTGACTGGTTGGATCTCCTTGCAGTCCAAGGGACTCTCAAGAGTCTTCTCCAACACCACAGTTCAAAAGCATCAACTCTTTGGTGCTCAGTCTTCTTTATGGTCCAGCTCTCACATCCATACATGACTACTGGAAAAACCATAGCCTTGACTGTATAGACCTTAGTTGGCAAAGTGATGTCTCTGCTTTTTAACATGTTGTCTATGTTTGTCATAGCTTTCCTTCCAGGGAGCAATCATCTTTTAATTTCATAGCTGCAATCACTGTCCACATTGATTTGGGAGTCCAAGAAAATAAAATCTGTCACTCTTTCCCCATCTATTTGCCTTGAAGTGATGGGGCCAGATGCCATGATCTTAGCTTTTTGAATGTTGAATTTTAAGCCAGCTTTTTCACTCTCCTCTTTCACCCTCATCAAAAGGCTCCCTAATTCCTCTTCACTTTCTGCCATTAGAAAGGTACCATCTGAATCTCTGAGGTTGTTGATATTTGTCCTGGCAATCTTGATTCCAGCTTGTGCTTCATCCTGCCTGGCATGTTGCATGATGTAATCTGCATAGAGGTTAAAAAATAAGGGTGACAGTATATAGCCTTGACGCACCCATTTCCCGATGATGAACCAGTCTGTTGTTCCATGTAAGGTTCTAACTGTTGCTTCTTACCCACACACAGGTTTCTCAGAATGTTAAGTAATGACAACCCTATACCTCTCATTAAATTTGTTCCAAACTTGGCTAAGTGTTGCCTATTCCTATCTGAGTACACTTAGTTCCTTTAACAGATCCCTTACCTTCCAAGAGAGAGGATGCAGGAGACACAGGCTCCAGGTTTCTGTCTTCTTTGTCGCCCTTTAAGAGCTGCTGCTTATTTCTGCTTTCTTCCGCTCAGTTGTCACCTGTAGACTATTTACACCTAGCCCTTCTCCTTGGTTACCATAGCCCTCTCTAGATGCTGTCAGTGTGGATGGCTCTTAATTCTAATCATCTCCCTTGAGAGTCAGGACCATCCCATCCCTGTGTCCTCTGTGGACTCTGGAACTCCAGGGTGAAGCAGATGCTGAGATCTCATGTTGGTGTGGGAAGAGTTTGGTCAATTCTACTCTTCAATTTCCATTTTAAAGCAGCAAGTGGAGAAGCTGTCATCTAAGTCAAAGGCAGGTCCAGGTGCTAGACTTTGAGCTGTGATACTCATCACTGGGTCAGTAAGGTAGGATAAGAGATTAGACATTTTATCCAGGCCACGTGAGTATTAAGGAAAAGCAGTCAAGACAGGACAATTCATGCACAGACTTTGACTCCTGAGCTTCCCCAGGAAAGCCTTGGGAATCCATGCTGTGAAATCTCCTTCTGGATGGCTTCACGTGCATCTTTCAGCAGCTGATTCTGTCATTGCTCTCTGCAAGGCCACCCTGAGCATCCTTTGGTGACAAGAACACAGTGGCAGAAATGAGAGTGGACGAGCCGGGCTGGTGACGCTGTCTCTTGCTGGTCAGCTGCCTTCTGTTCCAGAATGGTGCCACAGAGTTAAAGGAAGTTTTCTCCCCAACTATTGAGAGGTATTCTTTCATTAAGCATGAATGATTGGAATACAGTAGGTGTGCTTTTTATTTTCTTCTTATAAACTTGAAAACCAGCTTCCCAAGGTCTGGTTCAGCAGTTGACCCATACTCTTGAGAGATCAGAAAAGCTCTCTGACCCAATCACCGCACACGCATGTCACAGGGAGAGCCGGTTCCTGGAGCCCCAGGACATCTGTGTGCCCTGCACCATCAATGCATGCGGAAATAACCTTTACTCCCAACTTTTCAGAATTTTAACCAGTGAATAGACATGACAACTGTTCTCCAAAATACATATTAAACACATACTATGTGCTAGGCACTCTTTCAGACATTGTGAATACAACATAAACAAAACAGATAAAAATCCTGCCTTTACACAATGTACAGATCAGGGAATGGATTAAATATATTATGTGTTAGGCTGTGATAAATGCTACAGAGAAAATAAAGTAGATACAGTGACAGAGAATGCTGGCATCGTCAGTGCAGATTTAAGCTGGGTGATCAAGAAAAGTATTGCCAAGGAGGTGAGACTCAGATATACTTGAAGGAAGAGAATGATGAGGATGTCTGGGGAGTGTTCTAGGCTTAGGCATAGATGATGGCAAACGCCCTGAGGCGGGGCAGTCGTGCTATTCCCCCAGAGACCTCTCTGAGAGGCCAAGACAGCTGACTCACGGTGAGTGAGAGGGCATATGTAGAAAATGCAGGAAGCAAAGGAGAGACCTGGGATCCAGTGGTGGCTGTGGGAGACCCCGTGAGCTGTCTTGGGCTCTGCTGTGGAGCATAAGCAGAAAGGTGGAGGGGGACGTGGGCGCACAGGTGGAAGCAGAAAGATCAGGTTGTGGCTCCTGTAGTCAACTGTCACTCAGGCCAAGCTGGTGTGGCTTGCTGCACAATAGGTTGATAAATCAAGAGACAAGTTGTTGGGGCAAGAAATAGTGACTATTTGCAAAGCCAGCAGCAGAAAAGAGGGTGAACTCATGTCCCAAAGAACTATCTTACCCAAGTCAGAAATCAGACTTTTAGACTAAAAAAGGAAGGAGGTGTGGTTGGTTGTTGCAAACTTCTTGGTGCCAGAATCCTTTGTTCTTGCAGCTTGTCCATGCATGTCAGAACATGATGCTCCTGTAAACTTCTAACAAGGCACATTTTATTCTCTGTTCTATGGCTTTTTATCTCTATATGAATAGAAAAGTGTTATAGCCTTAAAGGTCAGAGCCTTGAGAATGGGCTCCCCTATATATTTCAGGCTACAAGCAATATTCTTAACTAGAAGCAAAAGCAATAGAATACAGATGTTAAAAGTAAAAGATATAGGTCCAATACGGGGGTTGGGGGGGTCAGATTTACGCTTCCCTATTACAGTATGGAGGAAAGATAAGTGTGGTTTGGACCATACCTGGGGCTTCCCTGGTGGCTCAGAAGATAAAGAATCTGCCTGTAATGCAGGAGACTCAGGTTCAGTCCCTGTTTTGGGAAGATCCTCTGGAGAAGGGCATGGTAACCACTCCAGTGTTCTTGCCTGGAGAATCCCATGGACAGAGGAGCCTGGTGGGCTACAGTCCATGGGGTCACAAAGAGTCTGACACAACTGAGAGACTAACACACACTAGAGTGATAACAGAGGAGATAATAAAAGTGATTTGATTTGGAATATATTTAAAAGTGAGCCAACAGGATTTGCTGATGAACTAGGTATTGGATGTCAGGGAGTGAGAATAACTGCTTCATTAACTCTCTTGAGGGGTCTTGGGGTCTCTGGGTGGCCTGCCAGTTCAGAGTAGAGAGTGGGCTTTCAGAACAGGCTGCCTCTCCCTGTTCAACGTCATTCTGCACAATAAGATGGGACTCTTGTGACCTCAGGCAAAGCCCAGGGATTAGATGATAAATCACTGGATATAAACACATTAAATTAGGAGTTATAAGGATTATCTTCCTTCCCAGGCCTAAAAAAAGTATGCCTTCTTTCACACCATGTCAGTAGGCTTTTCAGAAGGGACCCTCGTTCCTGGCTTACACAGGCCTCCAGGTAACAGCAGCCCTTAGGTGGTACCATTTACTGTTCATCCCCCCAGCCCATCCTGGCTACTCACCCTCTTCTGGATATCCTCAGAATCTTGTTATTATTGTTCTAAAGCAGGAGTGTTTATGATCTTCCCCTAACAGACTAGAAAATAGTTTTATTAAACTACTCATAAAAGAGGCAAAGTTAATAAAAGAGAGAGTTGAGGGAGGCAAGGAGCCACAGGCTTCAAGAGGAGCATGTTTTAAATGCTTTAAACAGCTCTGCCTGCCCGCGCTCCCTTCCCCGATCAGCCATCACTGCGGTGTTTTTGCTGGCATCAGCGACTTTCCACCTCATCTTTCTCGCTCACAGGTAGTTTTGAAACCTCATTTCAACCTGTTTGGATGGGATGCCAGCGCTTGGCTGGAGCTGGGCCTCCACCAGCAATCTGGCACTCTGTCCTGGCCAGTTCCGCTGTGAGCTGCAGAAAATGATGAATAACCAAGAGTTCACATGGGGTGGCTGAGACAGGAGTTTCCTCAAACTGCACGTGCTCCTGCACGTTATCTTTGCTGGTGGGATTCAGCTTTGTCAGCCCCACCCCAGGAGAGACAGCAAGATTGCCTTTACATGCCTGGAGAAAGTGGAACTCTTCTTGGGGGTAATGCTATGCCTGGAGATTCGCTACCCATGTCATCCATTGTAAATGTGAAGATGCATTTCCTACTGCCTGGAAGATACTGCTGCTGCTGCTAAGTCGCTTCAGTTGTGTCTGACTCTGTGCTGGAAGCAAAGTCTGTATCAGAAGCTGGCTTTCCAGAGCGTTTAATCATGGTAGGCACCACCTCCTTCTCTGTCCTCATCGTCCCCTCCCCCTCCCCCCAAAACACACACACACACACACACACACACACACACACACACACACACCTCTCTTTCCAATGATTGGGAATAGGTCCTTGAGAGGATAACCACCCCCACACTCAACTATAATGCATCTCCATAATTGAATCAGGAGAGGCAGGGCAGAGGCAGAGAAGAAATGTTGCCTTTTCTCTGCCAAGGGGAGATTTTACAAAGCATGGAGACGGGAATGGGACAAGAGAAAGGGAGATGGATCAGATTTCAAAAGTGTTAGAGCAGCTGTAAGCTTATGCATATGAATAGAGGCTGACTATACAAAACCACCCACCCTAGAGCAAAAGATCATTTGACTACATCAAAGGCAAGAGGGAAACTCGGAGGGTGGGGTTGGGGGGGTGGGAAAAATAATAATGGCTGTATTAAAATGGTAAATAATGGAATTCAGAAGTTATCGCCGGAGTTGAAATGGAATATGAGGTTCTCACTCTCCTGTCTTAAGCCTTGTGTGCTGTTGATGTGGTTTATTAAACAGCTGTCACAACTCAGGCCTGAGACAGATGCACTCAATAGGATACAAAGAAAGAAATTCCAGGAGAGGCAGCCACTGGTTGTGCCACAGGCTCGCCAACTACAAATCTCTTCCCATTCTCCCCCACCCCCATGCCAGCTAAAGAAAATAGAAAAAGAAAAGGGAGGGGGGGACCTAAGGAGCAGGAAATCAAGTAAAAGAGCAACACAAGTAAATAAAGGAGGGTGGCTCCTCTTGTAAGAAATGCAGGTTCTTTTCCTCCCACAATTAGTTACAATGTATCTAGTGAGCCAAGCAGGTTACCCGCTGTGATGTTCACAAAGATGGACGATGCAGTACCTACCCTTTGGGCGACTTAGAATCCAAGGTGACACTGAATTGAAGAATGAGTGGGCTTTGCCAGAATAATTCTAGAAGAAGCTGTTCCCAGGCAGAGAGATTAGAAGCATGCAAATCTGTCGTTTGTGTGGCTTGAACAACAGAGAGGAATGGAAGCAGGGGATCTGAAAAAACAGGTCAGGGCAAAATGGAGAAGATTCTTGAATGTCCATCCTCTGGCCTTTGGATGTGAGCTTTTTAAGGGATTTTAATCAAGAAGCAAGGGGTTTTCCAGGTGGCCCCATGGTAAAGAATCTGCCTGCCAGTGCAGGAGACTCAGGCAACAAGGGTTCGATCCCTGGGTCAGACAGATGCCCTGAAGGAGGAAATGGCAACCCGTTCCAGTATACTTGCCCGGAAAATTCCATGGGCAGAGGAGCTTGAATGGGCTGCAACCCATGGGGTGGCAAAGAGCTGGACACACCAGAGCATGCAAGCAGGCAATCTAGAAGCAATCAGGTTTGCGTGTTAGAAGGAGCTGTTTAGTTGCTGTGGGAAGGACCTGCAGAAAGGAGACTTGAGTGGAGATATGGAGACCATTCAAGGGGCTAGTTCAATAGTCCAGGTGAGGGATAGCTCCAGATTATAGGAATAAAGTAGGGTAATTAAACAGTTAGTTTAAAAATCCTATTAGGGAGAGAGAGGGGATTTAAAAGGGAGTTGGAGCCACTGATGTAAGCTAATGACCACTCAAGAGAAGAATCCAATAACGAACTACAAGCTAAAGTAGCTTGAAGGAACCCAGGTGCATTCAAGTGCTAGGCACACTCAAGCCACAAATCCTGAGAGTTAAAACATAAAACAACAGATGTGGAGTCTGACTCTTATCTGAACTCAGGGAATTAATGGTCCTTGAAGAGTAGTGTTTCTGCATGAGGCCAAGATAGGAATATAGGTGAAAGGGGAAAAAAACCAAAAAACCAAAAAGCAACCCTAGGTGAAAAGGGACATTATACTGAAACCTTGGAACAGACTGCCATATTGCAGTGTGTATCACACCCCTTTTGCTAATATAACAATGATTTAAATAGCACCATGACTATTCCTGTTAGACCTATAGTGTCAAAGCAGGAAAATGACATAAACCTTGACCTCTGTCCAAAAATGAGGGAAAACGGTGGTCTTCTCCCAAACCCACTTTTCCTTTGATTATAAAAATGTAGCTCTGTTTATTCACGGGGCTGCACTGCCTTGCTGCCTGCGTCTCCACGAGCAGCCTGTGCTAATCAGCTCACTCTTGGCGTGTCACTTTGCCACACAGTGGATTCTTTCTGCAACAAGATGAAAGGACCTGAGCTTCAGTAAGTCCTGACAGCAGCGAGTGGTTTCAATGAAAAGGCAGTGGGTTCGAGTCCCCTCCTTAGTCAGGGATCAGGAGTTGGGATTCAAGTCCCAAACTGAGTTTTGGCTGGGTCTGAGTCCCTCCTGGGGAAGGGTGTGGTTTCACAGACAATTCTGCAGAAAAGATAGACCCCAGTCCTCTCCTGCCTAGCCTGTGATCTCTGGCCGGTAGGGAGACTGGCCACTGTACAGTTCTTCAGGCTGCACGGCCTGCAGACAGCGGCCTGGAGGAGCCAGCGGGAGCAGCATGGCAGGTCCCTGAGAGTAGAAACGAAGTCCTGGATCCTGGAAGAAGAGTTTCCAAGACGGAACTGGCTCCGTGCACAGCATTGTCAGTCCCAGAGTTAGAGTAGAGTTTTAAGCCTCAAAAGAGCCCCCTAAGATTAGTGTGCACTTTGGAAGAATTCTCTTCCTATTTTTAGGCTAGTTAGTAATTAACTCCTGTTCCCAAATTCCTTCAAATACTGTGGCTTTTGCTTCTATTTGCAAGTAGATGCAACAATTTCTTGTGATGTAGCGCTAACCAATTGTTAACACACCATTATTTTATTATCCAGAGATGAAGAACCCTTGCTATGCTTTAACATTTTTGAATTCCAGAGAGAAAAGAAATTGGATTGCTAGTTTTTTGTTGTTGTTGTTGTTGACAGGAAGAAAATAAAAATCCTAAATCAGTCTATTCTTTGCCTTATAGTCTTTTCTCAACAAGTGCTACATGATAAAGTAATTGTGCAATAGGAATAAATGGCTTATAAGAGCGACATCTTATTTTGTTCTAAAAAGGTGTAAACGTTCTGTTTTCCTTTTTAAAACTGCTCAATTTGTGCTAGAAAAGAAGTCAGGAATATAATTTTGGAATAATTGCACTTAACCAAGATTTTCCCATTGGTGTGGTTCCCACATTTTCTCCAAACAGTATCGATGTGTTTCAGGAACTCTTTAGAAATAGGATGAACCATCTCCCTCAAATCTGGTTTTGATTATCTTGGATCAAGATAATCAACAGCCTTGGGCTGACATCATGTACTTCTCTTCCTCTGAGCTGATTATGAAAGACATGGAGCAAACACTAGATGACTGTAACTGTATTAGTTTTTATCTTTATGATTGCTTCAGCTCGGAGGTAAGCAACACACCTACAACACAAACGACAGTGTGACATGGGTTGAATACCTGGTCCAGGAAGATCCCCTGGAGTAGAGAATGGCAACCCAGTCCAGTATTCTTGCCTGGAAAAATCCCATGGACAGAGGAGCCCGGCTGGCTACAGTCCTTAGGATCGCAAAGAGCCGGACATGACTGAAGTGACTTAGCATGTACACACAGCTAATAAAAGGGAGATTTTTATTCTTCTTATTTTAATGGTGGCTTGACAACTAGAGTACACTGATACTTTTCACATCAGCTTAATAAGTTAACATCCTGATTTTGGGGGAAACATAAAGTTTACACGCCAAGAAGAGAAGAGAGACGCACATAGAGCTTGGGGAAAGGTAATTGCAATTTGCCAGACAAGAGCCCCAGAATTCAATTTTTATTCTAAACCAAGAGCTGGTTGAGAAGAGTATCCCATTGTATGTGTAAGCCTCTACCCTTTTCTAGGACCCCATCTTACACATTTGATCCTAAGAAGGTCCTATGACTGAAGAAGACAAGACATGCCCATTTGCCAGGGAGGATCATTAGAAACACTCCATAATCCTCTTGTCAGTTTTTCTATATCTGAATAAAAGGAGCTTTACCCCAAACCAATATGTCCTCCCAAGGGTATCAGAATGAGAAAATGACATAACAGATGTGGATGCACTTAGAAAGAAAATTCAATATACAAATGCAAGAGATTCTTGGTTTTTATTACAGAGATCCATCTAGTCCTGCCACATTATGACAGAAAAGCCCTATTAGCTACATATATTATAATAATCTATTATTGGTGGAACCAGCCTTGGGTGGTAGCAGCTGGCCTTGACTGTTATCGTAGAAATTTGTTAGAGATATGGTAGATGAAGAGGTGAGGCTGGTTAGTGTGCGTTGCCAGTGGAACACTGTCTTGCTTCAGTCCCAGCCCTGTGAATTTCTCCAGAAGATCCTGTGTCCAAATGAGGCTCTCAGGGCCAGGTTGGAGAGACTATTAGGCTGAGGGCTGAAGTCCTGGATTCTAGACCCAGCTGTTCCACTTACGAACTGGGCAAAATCTTTCTGAAATGATTCTTTTAAGTAGGCCTAGTCATAAGTGAGTTGTTGAGTTATGAAGTGGGTACTGGGCTCCTAAATGCCAACTGTTCAAAATTGTTTCATTTTTGAGGGGCAAAAAGACTGAAACTTAGGGTCCGAATGAGATACAGATACTCTTTTCTCATTCATTCATTCATCAAATCTAAAGTGTGTGTTAATTGCTCAGTCACATCCAACTCTGACTGTAGCCCACCAGGCTCCTCTGTCCATGGAATTCTCCAGGTAAGAATACTGAAGTGAGTGGCCTTTTCCTTCTCCAGGGTGTCCTCCCAACCCAAGGATTGAATCCAGGTCTTCCACATTGTGGACAGCTTCTTCACCATCTGAGCCACCAGGGAAGCCCACTGTCCTAGGTAAATGCTGAGTGATTAGTATGTACCAGGCCCCAGTTTTAGGCACAGAGGATGGGATAGAGAACAAAGAGAAAAAAGTCCTTTTCCTCCTGAGGATTACAATCCAGTGAAGAAGACAATATTATTTCCTATGATTGCTATTAATAAAATAAATGATTACAACCAGTAATTTAAAAACCAGTGATTTAAAAAAATGCAAATTTATTCTCTTATAGTTCTGGAAGCTAGAAGTTCAAAGTTAAGGTGCTGGAGGATCATACATTGTTCATTCACAGGTCCTACAAGAGAACCCCTTCCTCATCTCTTCCAGGTTCTACTGGTTGCTGGCATTCCTTGGCTTGTAGCCATATCATTCTAATCTTCAAGGCCACCATCTCCAAACCTCTTTTTGCAGTGTTTTCAGCAGCTCTATGTGTGTCAAATTCTCCTTCTCCCTCCATTTCATTCATGTGATTTTATTTAGGGTTCATTCAGATATTTCAGGATAATCTTCCCAACTTGACAATCCTAATTTAACCACATCTACAAAGATATTTTTTTTCCATGTAAGATATATGTGAAGATTCCAGGGGTTAGGCTGTGAATATCTTGGAGGAAGACGTCTTTCCAGCTACCGCAGAGCAATAGTTAACTGATAGACCAGTAGAGGTATAATATGTCAGATGGTATTGAGGGCAAGAAAAGGGGAGGGTGACAGGGGTCTTGGGGTGGGGCAGGGTGGAATTACTGTTTTAGATTCAGTGTCAGGAAAGATCTTGGTGAAATGCTGATCAAGTCAAGGATCGGAAAGAAGGGAAGGAACAAGTTCTGCAGGGAAGCTTTTTTTTTGGCAGAGCTAACACACCATGAGTTTGGGTGAACTCTGGGAGTTGGTAATGGACAAGGAGGCCTAGTGTGCTGCAATCCATGGCTCACAAAGAGTCGGACACGACTGAGCAACTGAACTGAGCTGAGCTGAACTGAACTGAATTGAACACACCACAAGAGGGATGCTGTTCCCATCACTTGCAGCCCCATTTCCTGTAAGTAGAGGCTCCTCATCATCCTGGGCCAACATAGTCTCAGGTGTTGTTGGACTTCTTGTCTTGATTTCTTAATCAAGACAACATTACTCAATCTGGATGAATCTGGAGCATCCTGAGTTACAGATCTGATGTCCTAGAGAACCTCATGCAAATGACCATGGAATCCTTGGCCTTCTGGTGTCTCAACGACTTCTGATGTAGGGAAGCTTACAATTTGAGAGATATAGGTCAATCGCTTCCTTTTTACAGGAACTATTATTTTCTTTTAGGGTTTCCAGTTATTTTTCTTTCTTCTCCTTCTTTTCCCAATTTTCTATTATCAGAAAATCAGAAACATTCAGATTTCTGTGCTGGATTTTAAAGAAATCGTCTGAAAAATATTTCTGCTTTATGTTGAGATAGTGAAATTGTTCCCTTCTGTTCCACTGATCTACCTTACGAACTTGAATTCATTTCAATACTTCTGAAGGCAACTGCTTCACTCTTCAAAAACTTGAAAGCTAGGGACAGAGAGGCAGTGTCTCACTCTCTCCTGCCTGACCTATGTGTGGGCTACACATGGACTTTGCATTTCACATCTATCGAGCATCATTCACAGAAGAGTTAGTGGTGCCCCTTGAAGCTGAGGTCTGTGGTGACACTGTAGCCTCATTTAAAGAGGGTACAGGAAAGTCTTCCACATTGAAGCAAACGTCTCCACTCCTTCCATGCCCAGTAAGTCCTTGAGATCTTCTCCATCAGAATTCTGAGTCTTCGGAAGCAGAAATATCCCTGGAAGGGATGCATATGAGTTTTTTTAACACTAGTATCAGCCATTAGCATCCTAAAGAATATTGGTTTACTCTTACTATATTTAGTAAGAGCACATTTTTTAAAGAAAAAGAAAGAAATTTAAGGTCGAGCTAATGAACTGTGTGGAAAACTGTCTTCCACCTCCCAGCAACTGTGTAAAGGCAAAGAATGGATGTGAAAGGTGAACATATGCAAAAGGGAATTGGCATCATTGAGCGCTCTATTTCTTCACAGCAGTGTTGGTCTGGCAAGTCATTTCAGCTTTCTGGACCCACTGTTACTAATTCCTTATACAGAGATTCATAATAAATTAAGATGTCCCTTTTATTTCCTCGGCTTATGATCTAATTGAATAACTTCCATCTACTTAGTGTTTATGCCAGACACTTATTAAATCCTTTACATGCTTTATTTTACTTATCCTTCCAACAACCTCCATGAGATAGTTACCATCGTTATCTTTCTTTTAGAGATGAGGAAACTGAGGCTCGGGGGATTTAGTAAATTGCTTACATTCTCATAGCTTATAAGTGCCTAAGCCAAGATTAACTCCATGTCAATTTAATGCTAAAGTTCTTCCCCTTATCTGCCACGTACTATGGTCAGAGGACAGAGTGTACCACATCCATCATCAAAAGTGCATGCTGGAGACCTGTTCCCGGTTCTTCTCAGCCTGAATCCAAAAAGACTTTTCTAAATTTTCCTGATTCCTGAAGGATAGGGTCAAGTAAATGAGGAAAAACCCCAAACCCTATGTTTTATGCTTGTGGTTGTCATCACAGATGGTCTTAAAATTGGAGCTTTCTGGCAACGTTTTCAAAATTCTCAGAGAACATGTGTGATAATGGTGATGTCACTTAATGATATGTGGATGGCCTACTGATGTAACATACACGCATTTTGCTAATCTAGGCAATACAGAGCTTACATTTAGCTACTCCAAACCAGTTCTTTTAGTTAATATGATTAGATGTTTACTGCAGACAAGTTTAGTAGGGCTAGGTGACATCTATGGATAAGTTAGTCATCAAATGGCTCCCATGACTAAAAAAAGTAAATAAATAAAAATCATAGTCTTGGTCCTGAGCTCATGGATTTAACCTGGGGTTCTCCCACCTGTGAAGCTGCCTCCAAGGAGTTGCGTAGCTAAGAGGCAGAGAAGACTTGATAAGGCAGCATCGGGACATCTGTCCAGGAAACACGCTGCCGTCTCCTAGGCTGGAACAAATGCATCTCTTAAGCGTGGCCCATCATTTTGATTTTTTTCTGTGACAATTTCTAAATGTGCATAGAGACAACCTGGCCCCTTTGCATTCATGCATTCCGGCTCACAACGTCTGATTTTCTGCATGGAGACAAACTGGCCCCTTTGCATTCATGTATTCCGGCACACAACGTCTGATTTTCTGCATGGCAGGAGCCAACCAAGCGCCCACTCTCCATGTTCGCCGTTTTAATACATTTCATGATTTTGTTGCTTTGGTGTGCATTTCAAAATGACACATTTGATCAGTTCTTTAGGTAATATTGATGTTTTGCCCTTTCAAATGTGTCATTTGATTTTCTGATGTTATTCTCCATCTGCTTTGGTAACACTTTCATTTAGTCCCGGCTTTTTATTGGGTCCCCAAAGGTTTATATAAAGGAATCTGACTGGAGGGTATTTTATTTTATTTTAAAAATGTTTTTGTCCATTCTTGGCTCTTGTGTACCCCAACGTCACCTTTCCAACCCACGTCTCCCCTCCCCTTCCCTTCCCCCTCCTCTACCTCTCACCTCTTTCCCCACCTTTTAAAACACTGTGAATAAATTCTGCTCTTCGACAGCCTCAAACATGATTTCTGATGTTATTCTCCATCTGCTTTGGTAACACTTTCATTTAGTCCCGGCTTTTTATTGGGTCCCCAAAGGTTTATATAAAGGAATCTGACTGGAGGGTATTTTATTTTATTTTAAAAATGTTTTTGTCCATTCTTGGCTCTTGTGTACCCCAACGTCACCTTTCCAACCCACGTCTCCCCTCCCCTTCCCTTCCCCCTCCTCTACCTCTCACCTCTTTCCCCACCTTTTAAAACACTGTGAATAAATTCTGCTCTTCGACAGCCTCAAACACTAGACCTTCCTCAGTTGTATTTAAGTATTTCATTGTGTAAGGCCTATTGCCTTGGCTCTGCTCTTCCCTGTGGATTTAATCAAAGAGCAATTTTTAAAAGCAGCTATGGGGAGAGGGCTGGTGTTTTACATTTCTGACAGGTTTTCATTGCCCTTGTTGAAGACATTTGCAAACTGCAATTCCAAAATTTTCACGGCAGAAACAAAGCCTTAGTAAGTTCTGTTCTTTTCTTGTTGTTTGACTTTGTTTTGTCTGCTTATTCTGGTGCTGGTTGTATTTACCTTACATTCCTGGCAGGTTAATTTCCACATTTCTGATCTCTTAACCTCTTCTCCGAGTGCAGTAAATGCAGATGTTAGAGACACGCAATGAGGTTGAGAGACTGATTGAAAATAAACACATGCCAGTTTCTTCCTTGTAAAATATCTGAAGAGATCCGAAGAATAAAGTAAACAATAAAAAATACCTTTGTTTTATGTTTGCAATTGTCATCACTGATTGTCTCAAAACTTAGATTCTGCACAGAAGGGCTGTGCAATCCGTGAGTTCGTCTTGTAAGTCCCCGACATAAATGCATTAGCTCAAGAATTTTTCTTTGAAGAAAAAACTTTGTATTATAAATAAGTACCATCAAGTAAGCTGATAGCAACTATCTCATTTATTTCACTGGGATGAGTTAAGGATTCATTCATTAGAGGGAATGAATAAAGTTGCAGGATTATGAAAATCATTGTATCTTCTATGGTGGCAAGCGGAAGGGAGGCAGAAAAATCCACAGAAGCCTAGCCTCTGCATAAACGTAAATCGACCAACTTTGTCTTTAGGATTCTTCCGCTTTTCCGCCTTCTTTTCTGCATAATTGGTGTATCTGATGCCCCTCTTAAGTTCCTGGTAAAATTGTATAGTGTGATGAGGAGAGCACTCATTTTGACTTAAAAGTAACTAGTATTTTGATACGGAGCTAGAATTCTGATATGGACCCTGGCACCATCCAACTGCATACCTAAACGTCATGACTGATTTCCATTTCTAAGAGAAATTAGATAACTATTGCCTATTTCCCAGGAGGAGGCTGATGTCATTCCTGGTAAGATGCAACCTGCCAAAAATGGGATCGCAGGACATGCTGCATTGATATGGGAGCTAGCCTGGAATCGGCAGTTCTGTCTGTGAGGAACAGCATCGTGGGGGAGACACATTATAAGCTGAGCCGGGCCAGCTGTGTGCACAGATACCACTGGGGAAAGAAGCAGTTCACAGGTCCAAATGGATGAGGTTGTCTATAACTTAAGGATGATGACCGGATATAAAGACACCGGAAGGAGAGTCAGGAGTGCCATGGCTCACGCGTTTCTTCAGGAGATTATTGGCTGGCCGCTCTTGTCTTTCTATTTGACCACTTCCTTTCAGTATAAATTTGTTTTGATCCCTCTAGACTTCCAAGCTTTCCTTTTTTTTTTTAACTCTAAAGAAAGACTGACGGGAAGATATTTTGGTTCTTCACAGCACATGACCTCAACAATGAGCCTCCTCTCTCTCAGCAGTACTGGGAGAACAGTATCCACATCTGTCTCATTACTAGAACAGACGCTCCATAAATACAGTGAAGTCTGGTCTTTTTCACTGCCGCGTCCCCAGCACTGAGAACAGAGGCTGATTCACACTTCCCACTTAGTGACTATGTGTTGGATGAATGGATGACTTGTTGTTGCTCAGTTGCTCAGTCGTGTCCGACTCTTTGCGACCCCATGGACTGCAGCACGCCAGGCCTCCCTGTCCATCACCAACTCCCGGAGTTACTCAAACTCATGTGAACTGAGTTGGTGGTACCATCCAACCATCTCATCCCCTGTTGTCCCCTTCTCCTCCTGCCTTCAATCTTTCCCAGCATCAGGGTCTTTGCCAGTGAGTCAATGCTTTGCATCAGGTGGCCAAAGGATTGGAGTTTCAGCTTCGGCATCAGTCCTTCCAATGAATATTCAGGGCTGATTTCCTTTAGGATGGACTGGTTGGATCTCTTTGCGGTCCAAGGGACTCTCAAGAGTCTTCTCCAACACCACAGGTCAAAAGCATCAATTCTTTGGTGCTCAGCTTTCTTTATAGTACAACTTTCACATCTGTACATGACTACTGGAAAAACCATAGCCTTGACTAGATGGATCTTTGTTGGCAAAGTAATATCTCTGCTTTTTAACATGCTGTCTAGGTTGGTCATAACTTTTCTTCCAAGGAGTAAGCATCTTTTAATTTCATGGCTGCAATCACCATCTGCAGTGATTTTGGAACCCCCCCACCCAAATAAAGTCTGTCACTGTTTCCATTGTTTCCCCATCTATTTGATCGTGCCGGATGTCATGATCTTAGTTTTTTGAATGTTGACTTTTAAGCAAGCTCTTTTACTCTCCTCTTTCACTTTCATCAAGAAGCTCTTTAGTCTTTCTTTGCTTTCTGCATGAAAGAATTTTTAAATTATATAGTGACTTGGGGACATAAAGGACCAATGACCACTGCATCTTTACGGTGCATATTGCTGTTCCAAGTCGCACAGTCATGTCCGATTCTTTGTGACCCCGTGGACTGTAGTCCACCAGGCTCCTCTGTCCATGGAGATTCTTCAGGCAAGAATACTGGAGTGGGTTGCCATGCGTTCCTCCATGGGATCTTCCCAACCCAGGGATCGAACCTGGTCTCCTGCATTGCAGGCAGGTTCTTTGCTGTCTGAGCCACCACAGAAACCCATGGTGCACATTGGTCACTGGAAAATAGTTGAATGAATGACATTCTTTTTCTATTAACAGTTGTGAGTTATTTTTTCCTGTTTGGACTTACAGTTCCTTGAGAGTAAAGTGAAATATTTTTAAATGTTACTTGTATTTTTTCCTGTTCAATTATTTGTCATTCTCTTGAAGGCAGGTTATTTATGTCTTGTACACTAATGTCTGTTCTTCTTGATGTGAACATTTTCCCTGATGAAAGACAAGGGAAATGCCAGCTAGATGTTTCATAATTGGGCCATTTGACTACTTTGCTATTTTAAGCACCAAAGATTTTGCTTTGAGCTAAGGCTGTATGTAACTCCACAAATACCTTTTCACAGTCTTATGAATTAAAGGGGCATATGTTATGAGTATCTCCATTTCTTAATGAAGAAATTGAATCACCAGCTGAGTGTTTTTGTCTAGAGTGATAGAGCTATGGGATTTAGAGTCCATCGCAGCCCCCTTTGGAGAATTAACCCAAGGAAATTTTGTTTGAAAAGAAAACACAGGATGACAGAAAATAAGTGTGGAGTCATATTTCCAAACATGGACAAACTCTTCTATTGTTAAAGATCAGGTGCCTTTTTGCTGCAGGTGCACTGGCATTATTCTTTGATTAATCCATGCTGGACGGGCCTCCTGGCTAATCTCATTAACTAATAGTGCTTCTGGGTAATTAGCTTGATGTGTGCAATTATGCTCAGATTTTAGGGCTTTTTTCCCTCACTTTGGTAGCTTTAGTGTGTATTTAATGCTTCGGAGTGCCGTGGCCCTTTGAGAGATTGAGCAAAATGCCCAAATCTTTTCCTATCAAGAAAGCATGACAGTCTACTTGGCAATGGAATTATCTGATGTTCATGTACTAAGAAGTGTCTTACTGTCAGAAATTTCTCAGTTATGCTCACACAGACACACATAGGCACATACACACAGTTCAGATGAGGAAATCTGGAAGCACTTCCAGAACTATCCATCTTGGCTGAGGTCATGAATCTCCCAGTTTCATGATAAAATTTCTTACTAGAATTTAGCTACACACCCTGAACTAGAAAGATCATTCTGTCTGGTAGACAACTATGACTGCCATGTGGAAACAATATAAAATCTTTGGTCCTTTAAATATCTGTTCTCTTTCTGCAAAGAACCAAGAGATCTGAGCTGTTGTCTCCACTCTGCCACTATCTAGCCTTGTGACTCTGGGCAAAGCATTTAACCTCTGTGGCACGGAATTTATGTATCTACAAAATGAGAAAGCCCCTTCAATCAGTCAATATGTTTTAAGCTCCTACGGTAAACTGGGCCTGTGCTAAACAAGAGACCTCATGAGTGTGTAAGAAAGATTCAGCCCACCTAGACTGTCATCTCACCAGGTTGAATTAAATTATTTTTCTAAGGTTCTTTCAAACTTGGCAACGTTATGATTCTGCTGTGAACCACTCTTTCCCTTTTTGCTTTTTCAACTTTCATCAAGAAGCTCTTTAGTCTTTCTTTGCTTTCTGCATGAAAGAATTTTTAAATTATATAGTGACTTGGGGACATAAAGGACCAATGACCACTGCATCTTTACGGTGCATATTGCTGTTCCAAGTCGCACAGTCATGTCCGATTCTTTGTGACCCCGTGGACTGTAGTCCACCAGGCTCCTCTGTCCATGGAGATTCTTCAGGCAAGAATACTGGAGTGGGTTGCCATGCGTTCCTCCATGGGATCTTCCCAACCCAGGGATCGAACCTGGTCTCCTGCATTGCAGGCAGGTTCTTTGCTGTCTGAGCCACCACAGAAACCCATGGTGCACATTGGTCACTGGAAAATAGTTGAATGAATGACATTCTTTTTCTATTAACAGTTGTGAGTTATTTTTTCCTGTTTGGACTTACAGTTCCTTGAGAGTAAAGTGAAATATTTTTAAATGTTACTTGTATTTTTTCCTGTTCAATTATTTGTCATTCTCTTGAAGGCAGGTTATTTATGTCTTGTACACTAATGTCTGTTCTTCTTGATGTGAACATTTTCCCTGATGAAAGACAAGGGAAATGCCAGTAGATGTTTCATAATTGGGCCATTTGACTACTTTGCTATTTTAAGCACCAAAGATTTTGCTTTGAGCTAAGGCTGTATGTAACTCCACAAATACCTTTTCACAGTCTTATGAATTAAAGGGGCATATGTTATGAGTATCTCCATTTCTTAATGAAGAAATTGAATCACCAGCTGAGTGTTTTTGTCTAGAGTGATAGAGCTATGGGATTTAGAGTCCATCGCAGCCCCCTTTGGAGAATTAACCCAAGGAAATTTTGTTTGAAAAGAAAACACAGGATGACAGAAAATAAGTGTGGAGTCATATTTCCAAACATGGACAAACTCTTCTATTGTTAAAGATCAGGTGCCTTTTTGCTGCAGGTGCACTGGCATTATTCTTTGATTAATCCATGCTGGACGGGCCTCCTGGCTAATCTCATTAACTAATAGTGCTTCTGGGTAATTAGCTTGATGTGTGCAATTATGCTCAGATTTTAGGGCTTTTTTCCCTCACTTTGGTAGCTTTAGTGTGTATTTAATGCTTCGGAGTGCCGTGGCCCTTTGAGAGATTGAGCAAAATGCCCAAATCTTTTCCTATCAAGAAAGCATGACAGTCTACTTGGCAATGGAATTATCTGATGTTCATGTACTAAGAAGTGTCTTACTGTCAGAAATTTCTCAGTTATGCTCACACAGACACACATAGGCACATACACACAGTTCAGATGAGGAAATCTGGAAGCACTTCCAGAACTATCCATCTTGGCTGAGGTCATGAATCTCCCAGTTTCATGATAAAATTTCTTACTAGAATTTAGCTACACACCCTGAACTAGAAAGATCATTCTGTCTGGTAGACAACTATGACTGCCATGTGGAAACAATATAAAATCTTTGGTCCTTTAAATATCTGTTCTCTTTCTGCAAAGAACCAAGAGATCTGAGCTGTTGTCTCCACTCTGCCACTATCTAGCCTTGTGACTCTGGGCAAAGCATTTAACCTCTGTGGCACGGAATTTATGTATCTACAAAATGAGAAAGCCCTTCAATCAGTCAATATGTTTTAAGCTCCTACGGTAAACTGGGCCTGTGCTAAACAAGAGACCTCATGAGTGTGTAAGAAAGATTCAGCCCACCTAGACTGTCATCTCACCAGGTTGAATTAAATTATTTTTCTAAGGTTCTTTCAAACTTGGCAACGTTATGATTCTGCTGTGAACCACTCTTTCCCTTTTTGCTTTTTCCCTTTCCAAGTTTCCCAGGAAGTAAGGAGAAAAAGTGAGCATATTAGGAAACTGAGTACACCAAAATGTTTGAAGCCAGTTGAAGTTAGTGGTTATTCAGACCAGCAGGCACGTCATCGGCTTTCATTTTGCCTGATTTTTCAACCTTCCCCGTTATCACCCTTAATCTCACCCACTGTGATTCTGGAAAAGGGGCTAGAAAAGGCTGAGACTGTGCATTTTGAACCTTCAGTCTTTCTGTGTGTCTACAAGCCAGACTATTCCTTCTTCCAGTGACAGCAGGGTACCCACCTGAATTTAAACCCAGAACGTAGATCTCTGGCTACAGAGTGATGATCCTCAGTTGCTATAACGAAACCATTTCATTTCAGGGCATTTTAGCAACGTTGCCTAAACCAGTGTTGTCAACTAGATAACCCCTATGGACACTAACGGAACCTTTGAAATGAATTGTACTATTACAGAAACTTATCATTTCTTGTTATTGCTTTTATAACCTGGAGTTTTGTTTTTCCTGGATCTGTTTGCAAAAATAACAGAGAGCACCTTAGTTATGTGCTAACACTTGCCGTGATATGATCCTGTATAGCCCTTTCAGGGAGAGAACCATCAAGCATGACTCAGAAGGAACTTACAGCTAAAATGCATTATTGTCTAGCCACCGATGGCCTGTCACCCAGGTGCTGAAGGTCTGGAAAAGCTGTGTTTACTGTCTCCTCTGAGCCAAAGCTGGTTTATATTAACGGTCAATGCACAGCAAATATATTGGATTTTATTCTCCCCTTTAACCTGCCTCAGTAATAATCTTAATGGGAAAAGAACTCTCATGATCTCTCTCAGAGGCCTTGTGTTCCTGCCTCTTTCAGACAATTCTTTTTTCTCCCCACACTTAGAGCTGGTGGGAGACAGAAACAGAAAACTCAGTGATTTTCTCTTTTATATTAAAAAGAAAGGGAGTGTTTGAGTGCCTACCAAAGACAGGAATTGACAATAAGTCAACTTGTGTTTTTTCATTACTCAGGTTTAGTCTAGAGAGAGATTTCTTTTTTCTCTAAACTTAGTAAATGAGATACGTTGGATTGTTCTCTAAATAGCTAAGCATTGGAGCATTTATATTGCTATTATTATTTTTATGCATGCTATTTTCCCTTAGCAATAGAAAAGAAAATAAATAGTCTTTTCATTGCCAGTTCTATTTTTGTTAAGGGCTTAACTAGAAGATATATCTAATCATAATGAGCAAGGCATAAAGAATATTAAGATTAAAAGTACTTATATTTTCCTTTATCCTCTCAACAATCTCCAGATGGATTTCCTAGGGGTTGCCTTCTAAATCTTCTTACACAGTAAGCTGTAAATCCCAAATCCAGCAAGCTTCTGGTTTGGCTGAACATAGCCTTTCATGTACAATATGTACTGCCTGAATAATGGCAAAAAATTATTCAGAGGATAATTACAGCAATTGATCCTGAGATGTTTTGTAGCGTCCTTCATAGATCATTCTTCAAAGCCTCTTGGAGAAACGGTACCTGTGGAGTCCTCTGGAAGTAGAGAGCTTCTAGAGTCTAGTGTAAAATAGATAGTGTCCAAGAGTCCGTTACCTAAAAGGATGGGAGATAGCCCTAGAACTCAGGCCAGAGGTCGAAGACAGCTCAGAGAACCGGACGACTCTGCAAGTCTGAAGCTGACGATTTTCTTGATCCCCTTCTCAGACCACGGCCTCCGTCTCAGATGTTCTAATACACCTAAGCCTTTAATTGTACATTGCTCTGTAATTTCTGAGGAGCTCTCTAAGGAGTTCCCCTACCTCTGAGCATCTCTCTATAAAGTGAGAGGTGGTGAGCACTAACTTTGACAGATGAGGAAAATGATGATGAGTGGTCAGATAACTCGCCAGGGTCACAGCTTTGGCAAGTGGTGGCACCTGGGGAGGGCAGGGTCTTCCGATCAGAAGGCCAGTGGACTTTGCTCCCTGACAACCCCTAAAACAGGAAGCAAAGCTCACACCTGGCGTTTTGGGGAAATGCCACAAGCCATGTTTCATATTAGCATCTTTCCTACCAAAGAGGAATTATTGGAATCCTTATTCCTCCCTTTAATATCACTTCTATACACATGCACTTCCATGTGTACCCCTCCACACACACATACATGCACACACACACATACACACACTCATCTCCTCTTTATTTTTTTCAGTGGTTCTTTCTGAGGCAGAAAACCAATGGGCAGCTGAGCAAGCATACCTGTACTGGATGCAGAAATCAATAGAGACAGTTATTTCATAAACGGCTCCACTAGGCACTGAAATTCATGGTTTAGAGACAGTGGGAGGTTGGAGGAGGAGGAGTTTTGGAGGAGGCAAGTGTATCCTTTCTCAGTGACAGCTTGTTCCCCAGAATACTTGAAGCCTTCCTGATAGGCTGTAGTTAAACAGTATCAGGTCAGATGCTCTGATGCTGACATTTCAATTTGTATGTTCTTGAAAACTTATTATGATGTCTGGCATCAGAACATTTTATATATAGTTATATATACATTATAGCATGTATGAGTATCATATACTTTATAATGTGTATTTATATTATTTCAGAACCATTTTATATTATTGCATAATATTTATTTTTTTAAAAAAACTATATGGCTTTTAATTAAGCTGTGAGTGTGATTTCAGATTGAACTGAATGAGACCCTGGTAACTAGTAATTATGGCCTGAGAGAAAACACTGTGATGGAAACAAGGAAAGTTAAAATCAAATAATGACTGACTTAATCTGGTCAATTAATGTAAAACAGAGATGGCCAGATTTGTACCACCAAAGCATTAGCCGGCAGTTAACCTTATTTGCCTCCACTTTTTACCAAAGACTTTTTACCAAGGTCTTTATTCTCCTATAGAATCCCCATGAAAAATAACACAGCCATTTTTTTATTTTATTATTTGTGTATCACCAACCTTTAATTGCTGTTTAGTCACTCAGTCATGTCTGACTGCAGAACGCCAGGCCTCACTGTCCCTCACCATCTCCCACAGTTTGCCCAAGTTCATATCCATTGAACCTTCAATTCACCAACCTTAAATGATCACAATTAATCAATAATTTCTCAATGACTTTGCAGTTAGGATGCAGGTTTTTAAAAATGAGATTGGATAAAATATGTATTAGTATATGTATGTGTTTAAACTTGAAAGAAGTTATTTCTCAGAGTGAGAAGCTAGAGTTTTATTTTCGTACAACTTCATCTAAAACTTAATACCTAAAGTTACCGTTCCTTTTTTCTCTATCAAAGTGAAGACAATGCTTCTTACTGGGAAGAGAAGAAGGAGTGTGTATGTGTGTGTGTGTGTTACAAATACCAGGATACAGAAAAAAGGAATTGCCATATTCCAATGAATCCTTAACCAATTATCACAGCATTCCACTATCCATCTGTATCCTTAGGGATATGTACAGTGTTGGCATCCATGATTCCAGCCCTAAAGCAAAGGCATTCATTTCTTTTGCTCACAGCTTGATATGGTTTTATCAGTGACAAATGTGTTTAAGTTCTTCTTCAACTCCTTTCTAACTTAGGACCATACATAATACCTTATGAACTTATGTATTCTAATTGGCATGATCCATTTCATTGTAGTTACTCTGAAAATTATGACCAACCTAAACAGCATAGTAAAAAGCAGAGACATCACTTTGCTGACAGAGGTCCATCTAGCCAAAGCTCTGGTTTTTCCAGTAGTCATGTATGGATGTGAGAGTTGGACCGTAAAGAAAGTTGAGCACCGAAGAGTTGATGCTTTTGAACTGTGGTGTTGGAGGAGATTCCTGAGTCCCTTGGACTGCAAGGAGATCCAACCACGCAATCCTAAAGGAAATCAACCCCAAATATTCACTGGAAGGACTGTTGCTGCAGCTCCATTATTTTAGCCACCTGATGTGAATAATTGACTCACTGGAAAAGACCCTGATACTGGGAAGGATTGATGGTGGGAGGAGAAGGGGACGACATACGATGAGATGGTTGGATGGCATCACCGATGTGATGGACATGAGTTTGAGTAGGCTCCGGGAGTTGGTGATGGACAGGGAAGCCCGGCGTGCTGCAGTCCATGGGGTTGCCAAGAGTCAGACACGCATGACTGATGGAACTGAATTGACTTTGAAAAGCTATCCGTCTTTTGGTTATGCTACTAACTCATGGTGTAGCTAGAAGAATGCTGGATTAAAAGCTAGGTAATCAGGCTCCTAGTTGTGAGTCAACTACTGATTACAAAGTGTGTCCCTTTTCAAATCACTTCCTCATCCTACTCTCTGTTTTCTCATTTATAATGAAGGAGGCTTGGTCCTCTCTCAAATTCCTGCTAGCTCCAAAATTATGATTCTATGGCTTCTATGCCCCAAATCTTGGAGGACTTTGAGAAATTATCTTCTATCCATTATGATATGTTCTTCTGAATTTCCTCAATAGTTGAAACTTTTTTTCCATTGAAAGCAAATTTGATTTGAAACAGCTAAAGATCATTAAGAGCTGAGCTGAGGGATTCATGTGCTTGATCAAGCTGCTTATGAGCCTTTTAGAGCAAAAATGAGCTGTGACCGTAAACTAATAAGATTGGTTTTCTCAGTGTGTCATGCAAATCAACTATGAGAAGTCTAGCCCAAAGATGAGTTCCAAAAAGAATTCAAGTCCTGACAACTTAAGAGGCCTGCTTTGAAGGGGAAAATATCTTCCTTCGGCCAAACATGTCATATGTTGGGCCAAATTCAAAATAGTATGGTAATTATTGAGGACTTTCTAAGTTGCTATTTGTATAAAGCCAAAACTAAAGTTAAAAATCAGTTGCTGTGTAAGGTAGTATCAGACTCTTTACTATGATAGGTATAATAGACTTTTAAGAGGATGTTCATGCCCATGTTCAATCTAGATTAAGTACATTAAATAAGCATCTCTCATATTTTCCCAACTCTAGAAGATAAGAAGGCAATGGCACCCCACTCCAGTACTTTTGCCTGGAAAATCCCATGGACGGAGGAGCCTGGTGGGCTGCAGTCCATGGGGTCGCGAAGAGCCGAACACTACTGAGCGACTTCACTTTCACTTTTCACTTTCATGCATTGGAGAAGGAAATGGCAACCCACTCCAATGTTCTTGCCTGGAGAATCCCAGGGACGGCAGAGCCTGGTGGGCTGCTGTCTATGGGGTCGCACAGAGTTGGACACGACTGAAGCAACTTAGCAGCAGCAGCAGCAGCAGAAGATAAGAAGTTGTTAAAAAAACTGAGTCTCATACTGATTAAAGCTAGTAATTAGCTCTGCTCTCTCTGAAGAAAAGTCTGACAAAAAGTGTTCCATGGTATACAATTGTTATAATTTGAGAAATTCAAGAAGTGGCGAGAAATATTGGTTTCTTCTTACTCACACTCTGACCTTATCTTAGTCTGAACTGCTCCAAAATAGAGTCAGAGATGAACACTTGGGTGCCAGCTGTTTATCTGGGGATATATCATAGGAAATGGCTGTGAGGGGTGGGGAGAGTGAGGCAGGGAAGGAGGATCATCCAGGTTGCTGCTGTTGGCAGTGAGGCTCTGCCCTGCGGTTCACTCCAGAAGCGCACAGAGAGCCTCATGCAAATATCCATCCCAGAGAGGGAGGCGTGACCAGTTACCCACATGTTTCTGCTGGCTCAGGGTTGCCCCTTGTGGTGGCAGCTTTCTGAACTGCTGATATCCACTTGGGCACAGGCTTAGCAGGGTGCTCATGCTAGAAAATCCAGGAGCTGAATGCAGAAGATGTGAGCAAAAACTCATCACCAAAGTGGGAAGGACAGAGAAAGAGAAGCTTGCTCTTGTGGAACTGTCCAAGCTGTCTGCTTCCAGGACATCTGCTCCAACATCCAAAAAGTTCATGCAATTGGAATTCCCTTTCTCTCACCCTTGGATGCCCTCCTTCTCTATTGAAATTCCACTCACCGTTTAAGACACTAACCAAGAATCATGTTCTCTGTAAGGCTTGCTTCCCTGGCCCCTACTCTTCCCTCTGCCTTCCCACTACAGTTTGGTCATAAGGCCATTAGATATTCCATTGATATCTTGGAAATACTTGCTTGCAGACTTGTTTCCCTCTCTAACCTGGAATTCCTTGAGGGTGAGATTTGCACGTGTTTATTTCTATAACCCTAGCACAGAGCGAAGATTTGTGTAGATACTCTATACATTTTTAAATATTTATTTTAATTGAAGCATAATTGATTTATGATGTTATGTTAGTTTCTGTTGTACAGCAATGTGAATCAGCTATAAGTATACATATATCTCCCGCCTCTTGAGCCTGCATCCCATCCCCAACCCCATCCCTCCCCTCTAGGCCATCACAGAGCACCAGGCTGAGCTCCCTGTACTGCATTGCGGCTTCCCACTACCTATTTGACACGTGAACGTGTACGCATATCAGTGCCATTTTTCCAGTTTGTCCCACCCTTCCCTTCCCCACTCTGGACACAAGTCCATTCTTTATCTCTGCATCTCTATTCCTGCCCTGCAAATAGATTCTTTTTTTCTGCTCTACACATTTTTATTGAATATGCTGCCAATGCAGGAGATGTAAGAGACTCAAGTTCGATTCTGGGTTGAGATCTCCTGGGGTAGGAAATGGCAATCCACTCCAGTACTCTTGCCTGGAAAAGTTTATGGACAAAAAGGGCCTGGTGGGCTACCGTTCATGGGGCTGCAAAGAACTGGACATGACTGAGTGACAGAGCACACAATATAGCAACACATTTTTATTAATGATATAAAAGAGCATTGACTATAAATAGCCACTTTTCATACTTGGTAGATTTTAATCCTGACCTCTTTCTGCTTTCACCTTCCCAGACTAAGACAGCAGAGTCCTAACACTTTCTATCATTTTTGGTACCCTTCCCTGGACTCTCTCCAGACCTCTTTGATCTTGAGATACAGCATCCAGAACTCCTGAGAGTTTCCCAGGTGACACTACACCACAGTTCTCCATATCAGTGTGCTCCTGGCATCTGTTTCTCTGCCTTTCAACCCAGCAGCAGCAACTTTCTGTTCATTGCTGGCAATCGCTTTGATGCCCTCTGTTACAGTGATTCATGGACAGGCCTCTGTTTCCTAATGGACTGCAGACTCCCAAGGGGAAAGCAATTGCCATCTTCATTTTCCTATTCCCCCAAGGCAGAGAGGATGACATAGCAAACAGTCAAAGACAACCACTTTCTCATTAATGGTAACAGTGAGGATACCTAACGATGATAAACGGTCCCGAATCCATGTCTCTCTGAGTCCTCTACATGTCATCTCATATCACCTTCTCACTGCAGCCTTGGAGATGATCTTAGTATTCTTCCCTTTTCACGGATGAAGAAACTGAGGTTCAGCTAAATTAAACGGCTTATCTGCGATTATGCATCTAGCAAGTCATGAGTGACCTTAACCAAAGTCTGTGCAATCATAAAATGATGGATGATCTACGGAGAGTTCTTGCAAAAGATGGAAGTGAGCCCGGGCATCATCAAGGACATCCAGAGAAGATGTTTCTGTTTTGTTCGTTTGTTTATATCAGTGGTTTTCAACCAAGTGTGATTTTGCCCTCAGGAAATATTTGACGATGTTTAGATGTTTTTGGTTGTCGTAGCTGGAAACGGGGAGGTATGCTCCTGGCCTCCAGGACACAGAGGACAGAAAAACTGCTAAACACTCCTCTTTGCACAACGAAGAATCATTTGGTCCAAATTGTCAGTAGTGCTGGACTGAGAAGTCCTAGTTGAAATGAAAGAAAAAGAGACTGAAGTAAAAGGAGAAACTAGGTCTAACAACATAGATGCAAGGCTGGGATGAGAAATTGAGCCTTCTACCTCTTTAACCAAGGCCCTCTACCAGGCTTGTAAATCACGCTGGCTCGTGCTGATCCATGGAGAAACTATGTGTGAAAATGCTTTGTAAACTAGCAAGTTCCTACAAAGGTTTTATCTTATTGTTTTATCTTACTCCCCGCTAAATTCCTTAGTTTTTTCTTTTTTTTTTTAAACAGATTGGCCTTTTGGGATGGTGTGGTACTCCAGGTTAATGTCTTTGGAGACATTCTTTTCCTTCTGGGCTTGTACTTGGTTTAGCTCATTGAAAGTGAAGGATTTGTCTACATGGGTCTTATTAATTATCATAAGTATTTATGAACATCTTTGTTTTGATGTCTTTAAGTGATCCTGATGTCTGACAAGTCCTCTCATCTCTGGAACTCACCCAGTCCTCCTGGATGCACCAGCCCAGACCTGGTGCTTCAGGTTGGCACCTCCCAGAGTTCTGATCCCTGCTGACCTTTGCATCTTGACCTCAAGTCTCACCACAAACACTGCTGGTTTCAATGGCTTATATGGTCAATGATACTCTGGATGGGACTCTATTCTCCTTGAGACCCTATTCCCTTCCCACACCCCCTGTCCATTAAGAGAAGCAGAACCAATGTCTCTTTCACAGCGAGGTTGTGGAAGGTCCACCTTTCAATCAGCTTTAGATTACCTCATTCGAATATCCTGCATCATCTTGGTAACTTATATGCTTCATCCATGAACTTCTCTGTAGCCTTTTGAATTTCTAACTATGTTCAGCCTATAATGGATTACAGTAAAGCAAGAAAGCAAGTAATCAATAATATAAACAAGTAAGTAAATAACAATTCTGCGATTTACTACCCACTATAGGATACAGCCATGCCAAAGTAAAAGATCCAAAGTTCAGCAAATGGGAACATCTCCTACTATGGCTTTGCGCTCATCTACACAGATACAGAGGGAGTGAAAGGATCTGTGTATTACTGGGTATGCATATGTGGGAGACGTGTTGTATGTAATGAGACAGAGGGCAGAACACACACATTTTATTCCATTGCTTTTGCCCCCATCTCTCCCAGTGGAACACACTGAAATGCACAGGATAGAGTGATCTGTCCTCAAAATAGCGGCCTGCCTTGGGGAAGCCAAAGCTTGCAGCCTTGCTGTGCTCTATCTGATATCATCACACAAGCCGCAGCAAAACCTGCTGCTTCAGAATCCCAGGCAGACTGCAAAGCACACAAGTTCATCTGTCTGGTTCTTCCATCCCTCTGAATTCCCATCCCATATTTTCCTTTGTGTCCAACATCACAGATGATAACAAATATTGAGCACCAGTGATGAGCTGACGTCAGCAGGTAGCCACCATGATCATCAGAAAGGACCCAAGGCCTCCTCAGCTACAAAGTCCCCAGGTTCCTCTCTCTAAGGCATCCAGAAGGCTCTTTCTGTAGCAGCTTGGCAAATGTGGACTAGAGTTCAGTCTGGAACTAGGACCAAGGATAAGCCAGAGACAATAGAAGACTAACTTTACATTGAAGCTGTTGCAGATATTCCAAGCTTTGGTGCCAATCAATTCACCATCTTTCAAATCCTAATTGTTAAATACTACCACCAAACTCCAGCCTCACTGGTCATCTACTTTTCCATTCCAGTCTTTTCATTATGAAATCTTGTGTATTTTTCCTTCTTACCAATTTGTCCTACTTCAGGCGCCCTTTCTTCCAAATGCCATCTTGAACCCCCGTTTCAAAGTAAATAAACTCCTCTATATCTGTAATTCCTCCACAGCCCAGTTCCTCTCTCCCTAACTTTGAGTGGATCCTGGCAATCACTCAGGAACCCTGGGATCTAGGGCAGATGTAAAGAGCTCTGGCTCTGGGTTCAAATCCCAGCCTTGCCACTCACCTTGGGCAAGATACTAAAAGTTTTTAGCTTCAGATTTTATATCAGTAAATAGAAGAAAAAACTCCATTAGGACTATAATGAGGATAAAATTAGTATATTATAAAACACTTAGAACAGTGTCTAGCACGTTGGAAGACTTTGAAAAAAAAATATAGTGTTTAGCAAGTCCAAGTAAGACTACCTACATTCCATGCACTTCAGAACTTATTTTATTGGAGATTTTCAACATCCTTTCAGTGATGCCTTCTCATCTCCAAGTCGTTACTCCTTCACTGTGCTCTAAGAAGCACCTTTTGTATGAGACTCACCCTTGCAAGATGCATCGCTCCTCACTCTTCTCATCCATGCCATAACCTCACATTCGTCCGGGACTTCTGCACCATCTCACAATACTTTAGCTTCAAGCACCATCTTCAAACCGCGTGACGTCCATGATGGTGTGACTTGCTCATCCTCCTGAAAAACGGCATCTGTCTGTTGATTCATCTCAGCGCCAGCACCTCAGCTAGGACACTGCTGGAGGTCAGGACAGAATTTGCTGCTACTCATTTGGGCGAATCAGTATTAACTGCTCCATTTTGAAAGAGGTTCAGATTTTTGCTCAAGAGCACATAGACAGTAAATAATTATACCCAGGTCTCCTGACTTTGCTCCAGATCCAGGACTCCTGACTTTGTATTACATAGTTGCCTTGAAAGACTTTCTAAAGCTTACGCATATCTGTTTGGCATCTTAGCACGCAAAAGAATCATGTAACATCATCTGAAAGCTTGAAGCATTTAATGTCAGCTTTCTCTTCTATAAATTATTTTTTGTATAAATAGTTATCTTTCCTTGTCAAATATGTAGTTTTTCCATGAGAAATCTATAATTCTTTATCCCCAGCCTTTGGGGGAATATACTTATATTCCCACTTCTCTGAGCAAGGGGGTGTACTTTATCATGGTTGCAGTAAAGGGGAAAAGGAAAATCTAAGCTCTCAGCCCAGTAAGTTCCTACTCTCTAGGGTTTAACAGCAGGCTGATTATCATTCACGACACATCAATTTGTTAAGGGAAATACTGAGACAGGTAATGAAATTCCCACTGGGAATGAGGTTGGTTGTGAGAACTTGTCATTGGTTTGATCTAGTTTTTATTTTCTTTTTGAGTATGATAGGTATGGCAGGTGATTGTCCAGGAGCCTAGCTGGACAAGAAATGACCAGCAGTGTATTTCAAGGAGAAATTGATGATATCTCCTCAGGCACGGGAAGTGGAGAGGCGGTTTAGTGTTTGGCTCCAACCACAACTTTCTGAATAACCATTCATTAAAAGTGATGGTGAGCATACGCCTACCTGACATTCTCACTTATAGAAAATCAAACTAGAGGACGAAAGTATTTATTTTGAGAAGACATGAACCTTTGGAAGTGAGGCTCCAAGGCAACTTTTCTATCTCAATTAAATAAAGTGATTTAATTATTATTAATTACTTACTGAAGACCTGTTGTGTCCATGTACTAAGAAACACTGAATCTAACAACAACAATAAACCCAGCTTCTTCCCTTAAGGAATTTACAATTTACTTTCAGTAGAGAGGAAACCAAACAATTATGTTTGGTTTTATAAGTATTCATATAGGTCACACAGGAGAACTCAGTAAGTCCCTGGGACATTTAGGCCATTTCCATCTGGGAGTTCATATTCAGATCAGTAGGGATAAATGGCAGGAAGCAGATTTATTCAATAGTAAAAGGAAGATTTTAGTGTGTCCCCAACTGGAGTTTGCTGCCTTTGGAGATCGTGAATGGTTCATCCCTAAAAATAATTCAAGGAGGAGTTGGAAAAATACCTTCAGGGATGCTAAGAATGAAGGTCCTCTTTGGGGACAGGGGTGTTGATTATTTCCTGTACGCTTCTTTCTACATCTTATTGTCTTTTACTACAGCGAAGAGTCCGCAAAGAGCAATTTTTGCTTAGATTCTCAGAAGTTGATATCCACCCCTTTCCTCCTCTCCAGTCATAGTTTTCGAAGTCTTTTAGAGGTTTCCATCAGAAGCAGATGCAGATGAGAGAAGAAAGAAAAATTATTTTGCAGCAGCAAGTGCTCCATCAAAACAGGGGCCTTGTGAAATGACGGTAGACATCAGTAATGGCCAAAGCGCCAGTCTTATTTATAGGTTTGAGTGAAAGATAAATACTGTACATGCACATTCTAATTAAGGCCAAGACTTCCCAGCATGCATAGCTCTGCATCTCATTCCCCTTGTCACTGCTGCCACGGCTCCCGTATTTTCTGTGGTGTTCTTCTAGTTATGAGTAATGCCATGCTGACTGAAATGGATGGAGTCCCAAGCTGGCTGTAGGGCACAGGGATTTGGTCTGCCGCATGGCTGGAGCCAGGACTCAAAAAATACCACAGCTGTATGTGCCCTTGTCTTTAGTGGCTGACTAGAGCGTTTAGACCAAAGATGGTGATGTGGGATTTAGGATTACCTGTGAAGGGGCTCCAGCCCCACTGTGGTACAACAGTGGATGGTAAGGAGTGAAACACTCCATAAAAATGCTCCCTTCTCAATTTCATCCATGTCTATTAAACATCTGTTGGGTTAGGAGAGAGATATGGTCTGTTTCCATCAGACACATTTCTAAGATAGATTTCTGAGTGGCATAAAGCTAATGCCTTTTTAATAGTCTCCTCTACCTATTACATAATGAAAAAAATTGAGTGCGTGCCAGGAGCATATGACTAATGGTGCTTAGAGAAAGTCCAATCCTAGTTTTGATCTTTGAGAGATGAGGACATCAAAATCTACTGCAGCTAATCATGTCAAAGGCACAATCAATAAGCATGCCGTGATCTCACAGTGTAATTAAGTCTCCATAGGTTCATTTTTAGACCAAATCAATCAAAAGTAGTCAACCTGATTAGGAATTAATTCAGCAGTATCATTAATTTGAAAAAAAAAAACCACACAAGATTTATTTTTCAAAATATTAATAATATCTTGCCATTTAAAAATTATCTATTCTTAGTTCTTTAAAATATCTTTATATCAATACATTCTAATAAAATTTGAGGTCTTTTCCTGGCAAGAGGATGACTTCATCACTACACACACAAAAAATAATAAACTATTTTCTCCTCTGTATATCTTTTCTGATGTCCCATAATTTTACTCTGAAGCTATCTTTAGATGCTCCTCAGGACATGTAGATGTAGTAGGTAAGGACTAGGCATAGGTCTGGATTTCAGTTTGTGGCATCCTTTGGCCAAGGTCAAGAGTAAAGAAAGAAAATAGAAACAGAGATAGGAAAACACAGGGATAAACTATGCATGAAGTATGGGTTTTGCCTCAGGATTTTTTACTTGAGTCCTAGTTAAAACTTACTTGAATTATCAGCTGATTTCTCTTCTAAATTTTTTCCCAATATACCAATCAGAATTGATGTTTGCCTGCTTTTATGTGTGTGTGTACATGTGTGTGTGTTTGCACATGCACACAGGCCATTTTCATAACTAAGACAACTGTTAACTGAGGATTTCTCAATGGATATAGCTAATCCAGGCTTCCCTGGTGGCTCAGATGGTAAACAGCGCCTGAAATATGGGAGACTCGAGTTGATCCCTGGGTTGAGAAGGTCTCCTGGAGGAGGAAATGGAGACCCACTCCAGTATTCTGGCTTGGAAAATCCCATGGACAGAGGAGCCTGGTGGGCTATAGTTCACGGGGTTCACGGGGTCAAAAAGAGTTGGACACAACTGAGCAGCTAATGCGGGATGGCTAATCCAACAATGCAAGTCTCAAACAGTGTGCTAGAATTTGGTGTGCACCGTCTTTCACTCTGAGCTCCATCTGGATCATGGTAGAAACAATGCCACGTCTTGTGGGCATCAACATGAAGTGGGCAGAGGAATGAAATTAATATTCGTATTACTACTATGTAACTGACTATTAACTGACAAAGACGAAGACCATTCACATATTTGGTATCATTTTTTCACAATGTGAACAATACCTGTCTCTCAGCATAGCAATTTATATTCATACTTCTTCATACATTCTAATAAAATTTGAGGTCTTTTCCTGGCAAGAGGATGACTTCATCACTACACACACAAAAAATAATAAACTATTTTCTCCTCTGTATATCTTTTCTGATGTCCCATAATTTTACTCTGAAGCTATCTTTAGATGCTCCTCAGGACATGTAGATGTAGTAGGTAAGGACTAGGCATAGGTCTGGATTTCAGTTTGTGGCATCCTTTGGCCAAGGTCAAGAGTAAAGAAAGAAAATAGAAACAGAGATAGGAAAACACAGGGATAAACTATGCATGAAGTATGGGTTTTGCCTCAGGATTTTTTACTTGAGTCCTAGTTAAAACTTACTTGAATTATCAGCTGATTTCTCTTCTAAATTTTTTCCCAATATACCAACCAGAATTGATGTTTGCCTGCTTTTATGTGTGTATGTACATGTGTGTGTGTTTGCACATGCACACAGGCCATTTTCATAACTAAGACAACTGTTAACTGAGGATTTCTCAATGGATATAGCTAATCCAGGCTTCCCTGGTGGCTCAGATGGTAAACAGCGCCTGAAATATGGGAGATTCGAGTTGATCCCTGGGTTGAGAAGGTCTCCTGGAGGAGGAAATGGAGACCCACTCCAGTATTCTGGCTTGGAAAATCCCATGGACAGAGGAGCCTGGTGGGCTATAGTTCACGGGGTTCACGGGGTCAAAAAGAGTTGGACACAACTGAGCAGCTAATGCGGGATGGCTAATCCAACAATGCAAGTCTCAAACAGTGTGCTAGAATTTGGTGTGCACCGTCTTTCACTCTGAGCTCCATCTGGATCATGGTAGAAACAATGCCACGTCTTGTGGGCATCAACATGAAGTGGGCAGAGGGATGAAATTAATATTCGTATTACTACTATGTAACTGACTATTAACTGACAAAGACGAAGACCATTCACATATTTGGTATCATTTTTTCACAATGTGAACAATACCTGTCTCTCAGCATAGCAATTTATATTCATACTTCTTCAAGAAGGTAACTGAACCTCATGAAACTAAGTAATTTCTTTAATATTTCAGGGTTATTAAGTGGTAATCAGGGATTTATTTGAACCTCTGGAAACCAGGAATGGGAGTCTGACATCATCAGAGAGAACTCATGGATGACTTGGGAAGCCTGGAGCTGCAAGGGGTCATGGCCAATATTTAGCACAGGGGTCAATTGTAAGTAGTCAAAAATATTATTGAATGAGTGACTTGGAAATTCAGAGCAATCAGCTCAGCTATAACAGAATGAGGGAGCAATGTGGTATCAGAGCTAGACCTAGACGTGCTTAGGAGTTCAAACTGGATGGGGAGCAGGAGTCAGGTAGCAATGACTTCACTGTGCAGGCCACGTGAAAAGCATAAGAAATCAGTCCATAACAAAATGAGCAAATAACTGAACTACAAATATATAAGATTCAATTCAGAATCAACTGATATTTATTGTGCAATCACTATGTGCTAGGTTCTAATTTTTCTGCACATTTTTAGCTTTCTTATTTCACCTTTATAATAATCATTTTTCATAGTTGTGGAAATTGAACTTCCTGAAGATATGGCTTTCCCAAGATCACAAACAAATAAATAGTGAAGTCAGGGTTTGAATCCAGGCCTCCAGGCTCACTTCAGTGTCATTAACATAACCAGCGCAGTCCATTTCCAGCAGGCATCTTACTTAACCAGTCAGCAGCATCTAGCATCGCTTGACTTCCAAGACAGTATCCCCTCTTATTTCCCTTTGACTTACATCGACAAACCTCCTCAGTTGCCTCTGTCAGTTCTTACTCATTCAAATGATTTCCAAACATCAGAGTGTTCACAGTTCAGTCTTTGTAACTTTTCTCTTTCTTGTTCACTTTCTTGATGTGTTTATCTAGTACCATGGCTTTCAGTAACATCAGGACAACTCCAAATTTTAAATCTCTAGCAGAACTCTTGCCTCAGCTCTCTACAGCTCTCTGATGGCCCAACAAGCTCCTCAAATTGCAACTTTTCAATACTGCTCTCCTGATATTTCCCAAACTCGGTTACACTTGCTGTGTCTTCTATCTTAGTTAATAACAACTTGACCCTTCCAGTTGCTCAGGGCTCAAACCACAGAAGTATCTTTAATACTCTTTCACTTTGTCCATGACCAATCTGTCAGCCAATCCTGTTGGTTATGTCTTCAGAAAATGATTGACTATGTCTTGCTACTCCCAAAGCTATCTTAACCCAATTCACTGCCAACACTTTTGGATTACTGCAAGAACTTTTCCTAGTCTGAATTTTCCCACCTTTAGCCTATTCTTTAGCCTCTTGATGAAAGTAAAGAGGAGAATGAAAAAGTTGGCTTAAAGCCCAACATTCAGGAAACTAAGATCGTGGCATCCAGTCCCATCACTTCATGGCAAATAGATGGAGAAACAGTGGAAACAGTGTCAGACTTTATTTTGTGGGGCTCCAAAATCACTGCAGATGGTGATTGCAGCCATGAAATTAAAAGACGCTTACTGCTTGGAGGGAAAGTTATGGCCACCTAGACAGCATATTAAAAAGCAGAGATGTTACTTTGCCAACAAAGGTCCATCTAGCCAATGCTATGGTTTTTCCACTGGTCATGTATAGATGTGAGAATTGGGCTACAAAGAAAGCTGAGCACCGAGGAATTGATGCTTTTGACCTGTGGTGTGGAGAAGACTCTTGAGAGTCCCTTGGACTGCAAGGAGATCCAACCAGTCCGTCCTAAAGGAAATTAGTCCTGAATAGTCATTGGAAAGACTGATGTTGAAGCTGAAACCAATACTTTGGCCACCTGATGTGAAGAAAGAAAGAAAGAAAGAAAGAAAGAAAGAAAGAAAGAAAGTGAAGTCGTTCAGTTGTGTCCGACTCTTTGCAACCCCATGGACTATATCCTACCAGGCTCCTCAGTCCATGGAATTTTCCAGGCAAGAGTACTGGAGTGGGTTGCCATTTCCTTCTCCAGGGGATTTTCCTTACCCAAGGATTGAACCCAGATCTTCCACATTACAGGGAGACACTTTACTGTCTGAGCCACCAAGGAAGATTTGAAGAGCTGACTCTTTTGAAAAGACCCTGATGCTGGGAAAGATTGAAGGTGGGAGGAGAAGGGGATGACAGAGGATGAGATGGTTGGATGGCATCACTGACTTAGTGGACGTGGGTTTGGGTGGACTCCGGGAGCTGGTCATGGACAGGGAGGCCTGGTGTGCCATGGTCCATGGGGTCGCAGTCGGACACGACTGAGTGACTGAACTGAACTGAACTGAGTTGAGCCTATTCTTCATATAACAGCCAAAGTAACCTCATAAATAGTAAATCATGTGACTCTTCTGATCACAGCTTATTTACTCAGAATAAAAGGTGGAGTCCTTTTAATGGTATTCAACACTCTACATGATCTGGCATCATTAAGCCTAAAACTTCCACCTTGAAGACTTTACTGGTATTATTACCTCTGCCTGGAATGTACTTCCCCAAACATCTGACCATTTGCTCCTTCATCTTTTTTAGGTTATCCTTAGCTAGCAAAGGATTTCCCTGGTGGCTCAGATGGTAAAGAATCCTCCTGAAATATGGGAAATCTGGGTTTGATCCCTGGATTGGGAAGATCCCCTGGAGAAGGGAATGGCTATCCACTCCAGTATTCTTGCCTGGAGAAATCCAGGGACAGAGAAGCCTGGCGGGCTACAGTCCATGGGGTCGCAAAGAGTCGAACACACTGAGTGACTAAGAACAGCACAGAATGACTAACACTTTCACTTTCACACTTTAGCTAGCTAAACTGTACACTGTCTTCACACATGCAACTCCTTATACCCCTCCTCTGTTTTTCTCCACAACACCTATCACTGTCTGGCATGGTTTTTATTTCACTTACATGCTTTTTCAACTGGCCCTTCTCCCCTTATTAAATATTAAGACCAAAAATGGAAAAGACAAAGAGTTTTTACCATTTTGTTTACCATTGCATCCCTAGAGAAGGGGATGGCACAAAAGAGAATATAGGAGAAATTTAAAAATACATATATATATATATATATATATATAGCCTCCCTGCTGGGTCAGTGGTAAAATTGGCCTGCAGTGCAGGATATGTGGATTTGATCCCTGGATAGAGAAGATCCCCTGGAGAAGGAAATGGCAACTCACTCCGGTATTTTGCCTGGGAAATCCCATCAACAGAAGAGCCTGGTGAGCTACAGTCCATAGAGCTGCAAAAGAGTTCAACATGACTTTATCACTAAACACACACACACACACACACACACACACACACACACACACACTGACTGAATGAATGGGCAGGGGGGAGCCCTAAGCATTTAGCCGTCTGGAAGGGGCATGGTGCACGATGCAACCCTTGACAGGCAGGCAACAGCCTAAGCAGTGTCCATATGTGCATCAGCGTGCAACCTGACAGTTTCCATCCTCAGAAAATTTCCCATGCTGTCCCCACGTGATGCTCCTATGCCTCAGGAGAAAATACATTAATTTTCAGAGGCCTGATAGGGTGCTTACTCCTTGGAAGAAAAGTTATGACCAACCTAGAAAGTATATTCAAAGGCAGAGACATCACTTTGCCGACTAAGGTCCGTCTAGTCAAGGCTATGGTTTCCCAGTGGTCATGTATGGATCTGAGAGTTGGACTATGAAGAAAGCTGAGTGCCGAAGAATTGATGCTTTTGAACTGTGGTGTTGGAGAAGACTCTTGAGAGTCCCTTGGACTGCAAGGAGATCCAACCAGTCCATTCTGAAGGAGATCAGCCCTGGAATTTCTTTGGAAGGAATGATGCTGAAGCTGAAACTCCAGTACTTTGGCCACCTCATGCGAAGAGTTGACTCATTGGAAAAGACTCTGATGCTGGGAGGGATTGGGGGCAGGAGGAGAAGGGGACGACAGAGGATGAGATGGCTGGATGGCATCAGGGACTCGATGAATGTGAGTCTGAGTGAACTCTGGGAGATGATGATGGACAGGGAGGCCTGGCGTGCTGCGATTCATGGGGTCGCAAAGAGTCGGACACGACTGAGCGACTGAACTGGACTGAACTGATAGAGCATGAACCGTGAGATCACTTGTGTGAAAAGCTGTGTAAATAGCTAACAGAAATCCGGATTCTATTTCTTTTGTGATGGTGCACAACTGCAAACCAAAAATGGAAAATAAAAAATAAGTAAATAACATTGAGTGTCTTTTCACGGAAAGCCCCATTACTCGCGCTGTGGTGGCTTGCCTCCAGCCACGCAGCTCTGGGCCAACACGCTGCTCTCTCTTTCTGGTAGGCAGCACAGCCAGGCAGGAGAGCAGGAGGCCAGCAATCAGAGCCTTGGCTTCAGACTCCGAGTCTATGCCTTGCTAATCACAGAAACTTAATTTTCTTGATCCTTTTGAGCCTCAATGCTTATTTTTAAAACAAGCAAGATAAAAGACACTTTATAGGGTAATTATGAAGACCACATTATATATGATATTACATACAAGTTACATATGTGTGCACGCACGCTAAGTCACTTGAGTCGTGTCCAACTCTTTTCAACCCCATGGACTGTAGCCCTCCAGGCTCCTCTGTCCATGAGATTCTCCAGGCAAGGAAACTGGAGTGGGTTACCATGCCCTCTTCCAGGGGATCTTCCTGATCCAGGGATCCAACCCATGTCTCCTGCGGCTCCTGCAATGCAGGTGAATTCTTTACTGCTGAGCCACTTGGGAAGCCCACAAGTTATATATGAATTACAGATAATATATAATGATATTCTGTATATTTGATTGGCACTTAATATTGTATATATTCTATTATATCAAATATGTATATTTGATTGGCACTTGATGCATGCCTCTTAAAATTTGATTGGCATTAAGTGCTGTGAGATAATCGAAAATATATATATTGGTCCCTGTCCCTAGTTCATGGCACTGAACTTCTAAAACCTTTATAATTCCCTAAGTGATCACTTATAGCACTAGAAGCGTCTTTTGTTCTAATATTTGGCCTTTGACTCCAGTTCCTGATACAGTTCAAACTCCCTTGGACTTTCCTTTTCTTTTGTTCTAATAGCAGTGTCTTGTTCTAATGAGGGTAGGCTGTTTCATGGAGGCTGGTCACCAGAAAAAAGATGCCATGAATAGACACTTAGAATTTTCAGCATCCCTTCACATCCTTCAGAGAGAGTATGAGGGAACAAGAAGGCAAATTTATAACCAGTGATTCTCACATGATGATCTCTGTGTGATCCCCAAAGTAGGGGAGTTGGAGAGCTTCTGGGCCAGTGGACACATGGAGCTCCTTGGCTAGAGGGGCCACCTACCTCTTCCCACACACCCACCTATGCCTCTTTTCTGTCTGGATGCTCACCTGGATCTTCAACCATACCCTTTTATAATAAACTGGTAAGTGTAAGTAAATTCCTTTTCCAAATTCAGTGAGCTTTTCTAGCACATTAATTGGACTTGAGGAGGAAGCGGCATGGGGACCTCTGATTAACAGCTGGTAGATCAGAAAGAAGCACAGGGCTTTCCTTATGTGGTAAAGAATCTGCCTGCCATGCAGGAGCCTCAGGAGACACAAGGTTGATCCCTGGGTCAGAATGATCCCCTGGAGGAAGAAATGGCAACCCACTCCAGTATTTTGGCCAGGATAATCCCATGGACAGAGGAGCCTGGCAGGCCACCGTCCATGGGATCACAAGGAGTCGGACACGACTGCATGACTAAGCGCGCGTGAAGGTCAGAGGCACAGATGGCAAGCTGGATTTGTGTGGCTTCTGAAACGGGGGGAGGCAGTTCTGTGGGACTGAGCCTCTGATCTGGTGGAATCTGATGCTACCTCCAGGTACGACTGAATTAAATTGTAGACCCTGCTGGTGTTGCAGAGCGTGGCTTGGTGTGGGTAAAAACCCCACACAACTGGTGTCAGAGGTGGTGTGTGTGCGGTAACTGTTAGAGTAAAGAGGAAACAGAAAGAGCAGAGTGTAGGTGTCTACAGTAGTGCCAATTATAAATATATATATATGATTATATTGTGTGTAATATAGATCATTAATGTATGTAATGTAAATACATATATTGTATAATGCATAGTACATACATACATATGTATGTTTGATTGGCATTTAGTGCATTCTCCTTAAAAGATTCAAGCTCTCTGTTTAAGAGGAACAGGTATTTACCGAAAAGCAGAGACTGATAGCCTAATGTAACGTTAGACTCATCTCTTCCCATAGGTATTTAACTAATAGGGATCTATGTCCTGAGCAAACACAGATATACCAATAGGAACTATTTTAGAGTATGTTGGGAGGTCTACCACATTCATTTAACATACGCATTATAGATGATTTTGTCATCCAGTTTCTCTTTCTCTTTGTGCAGACAATTTTAATGGCAGCTAAAACAAGTGGGAATCCAGAAGCCCACCAGGCCTACTGACCGTGACAAGTGGTTCTGGTACATGTGCTGGGATGACATTCTCAAGGTGGTTGTCCCACCAGCCCTTCCTTGTGCACAGAGGTCCTCTCTGCAGGAAATCTCCCAGAAGTGGTCTCTTCAGCTGCTCCTGACTCCAGCATTACGGCTGCCTCTGGAATGCCAGCTGAGACCTCAAAACACCTCAGTAAGAACGAAGGCAAATGTAGCCAACATAATCTCGAGGAATTTATCTCAACTTGTGATGTTCATAGTTACCATCCAGGTAAGCAATGTGACTTGAAGTCCAACTCAAAGGAATGAAATTTGAAACCTGTATATAAAAAAATAGGGCTTCCCAGGTTGCCTAGTGGTAAAGAACTCACCTGGCAATGCAGGAAACATAAGAGATACGAGTTCAATCCCTGGGTAGGGAAGTTCCCCTGGAAAAGGAAATGGCAACTCACTCCAGTGTTCTTGCCTGGAGAACTCCATGGACAGAGGAGCCTGGTATGCTACAGTCCATGGAGTCACAAAGAGTTGCACACAAAAGAAACTTAGCACACACATATAAAAAACAATGACTTTTTCATATTCCGCCTTCTTTTAAAATTTCTACTCAATTTATATCTCTTAATACCAGGAGAGACAACATCTCTGGCAAGCAGTGGGTAAAAGTTGTGTTCTTAGTTCACATACATTATCTGCTCTATTTTTTTTTCCCAGTTCAGACTCTGTCCATTGTTTTAACAAAAACAAAACAAGTGATGTGGGCTTATTAGGAAAGGAGGCACAGCAACCCTCTGGGGAGAAGACCTTCATCCCACTTAAACGGGTGTGCACTCTGACGGATATCTGGTGTTTGGGCTGTCTGATGAGCCTGGACTTTCCAAACTTGTCTGCACGTTGGAATCACCTGCGAAGTTTTTGATGCCTGTGTTCTGTTCACCAGAGGCTAATGTCATTGGTCTGGATATGGTCCAGACTTTGGACTCTTTGAAACATTATCAGATGATTATAATGTGCAGACAAGTCTGTGAATCACTTCCGTGGGCCCACAATATGAGTCTATCTGAATAAAAGTATATTTCTATATATTTAGAGCCAGAGATACTGCTCAAGCCAGTGTCCTTGCCAAATTATCTATAATGTCTGGTGTCATTAAGGCCAAATAGCCAGTTTTGAAAGGAGAAGGATTATATCTCCATCCAACAGTACTTCAATAGCAAATGTATCTGAATTATAAAAGGAGAATGAATGTTTTAATTTGAAAGGAAAAAGGGAAATATAAATTATATGCAGGCTATGTGTGAGTATCAACTTTACCATTACAAAAGTTTTATCTGAAGGGAAATGGAAATATTAATAGAAAATAGGCTTCGGTTGATGGTAGAGATCTGCTCCTGCAACTGAGTAATTACAGAATCTTTGTTTAAGATTCTGTAACATCTTTTATTAAGCTTATCCCAACAATCAGGAGTGGGAAATTAGAAAAATCTAGAATTAGATATGAAAAAAAGTAATTCTTTCTGGTTTGGGATATCCTGCTGAGAATTTGAGGGCTTCTTAGGTGGTGCTAATAGTAAAGAACCCACCTGCCAATGCAGGCAACATAAGAGACATGGGTTCGATCCCTGGGTCAGGAGGATCCCCTTGAGGAGGCAGAGCAAACCACTCCAGATTCCTGCCTGGAGAATGCCATGGGCAGAGGAGCCTGGTGGGCTACAGTCCACAGGGTCACGAAGAGTCAGACACAACTGGAGTGACTTAGCACACATGCACTGAGAATTTGAAGTACGGATCAACAGGGATACATTTCAAACCACCCCCCAGCCCTCTGAACTTTAACAGGAAGATGATAACACTGCATAACACTAGGTTATAGAGCAGGGCTTTATTCTTTGGGTTTTTAAACACATGGGAACAAACAGCTGATAGGAAGAAAGCCTGACCAGAATCAAGTTGAATTTTCATGGAAGAGTTTGAACGTCTAGGTACTCATATTGCTTTAATCGTGAGCCTATACTCAAGATGGAAAGATGCACAGCATATAATGTTGTCCTTATATGTACTTTAAAATTTTCTAGTAGCAACATTCAGAAAGGAAATAGGAGGAAAGGATATTAATGTGTCTGAGCCAATATATATTATCATTTCAACATGAAATCAGTATAAAAATTTGAAATCAATGTAATAAAATACTTTAAATTCATTTTTTGTTTCTAGCAGGTCTTGAAATCTGGTTTATTTTCTACATGCTTACAACACATCTCAATTTGGAAAGGCCTCATTCAAATGCTGAAGAGCCACATGTGGCTACTGTCTGTTTTGGACACTGCAAGTGTAGATGGAAGATCACAAGGTCTGAATAAGAAAACTTTTCTTCTAATTGATCTTAAATGATGGGTTGCATCAGGTGGTCTCTAGAGTCATTTCACAGCCCTCGTGTTCTCTGAGCCAATGGCAAGTCAAGGATGTGGGTGCATCGAAAAACGAAGAACGGGATGAGAATGGCCAAGCCTGTGAAGCTGGGACAATCCCTGAGGCAAGTCTGCTATTTCCGTCTCAATTTAGGGAAACTAAAAAAGCATCTTCAGCTCTCACCAAAACGGCAGGTTCTGAGCAGAGTATAGTTTTTGCCGCACAGAGCAAAGAGATTCTCTAGGATATGGGTCTAGGAAAAAAAAAAAAAATCCCTGAGGGATGGCTTAACTTGAAATTAACTTTGCTATTGATCCCAGTGGTCAGGTGATGAGCAATGTGGTGTAAATCAAATCTTTGACCCACAAACCAAAGGCATAGCTCTTATGATTACTTTTTGCACAGCTTTATTAGAAGAACACTGCACATTCCCAAGACGCGGCTAAGTCATGAGTCCCACCCACCTTGACCTGGCTTTGAGAGCAGCAATATACTCCAGCACAGCACAGCTTTGTCTTGCCTTGTAGCCTGGGGTGGCCCCAGAGCTATTAAAAGTCTCTATTCATTGCCCCACTTTCAGATGAAATTGTTCACACAGTGGTCTGTTTAGACCTCAGTCACGAAACTGCTTTTTACTGGTGCGAGATGGAAGTGGCAGTGGTGAAATACTTGAGCTGAAATAAGAGAACTGAGCGCTCAGCCCATCTGTTCTCCGGAACACCACGCGACCTTAGGCAGAAGCCTCCCCACGCCTAGACTCTAGTGAGTCCTCCTGTGAAACAGCTAAAGCCCCCTCCACTTTGATGGGGAGGATCACGTTCCTGGAACCCTGGCACATTTCACAGGAAGATTTAAAATAAAGGCAAGACACCATGATGAATCATTTCAGCGGACCCTAGGGGAGAAGCAGGATGGTAAATAACGGTCAAATCTTGGAAAAGTGTTCAGACAGACAGAGGGGCAGGGACATCTTATGGGCAGGGCAGGGACAGGGGTCAAGGACAAATGAGGGGAAGGGGAGAGATGGGGAGGAAGGACGGGGAGGGGACTGGGGAAAGTTCACTGCAGGGCCACCCAAGGCTGAGGATGGCCAAGTTTAAAAGCCTTGTCTTTATGCTGGAAGGACCTGACGAGCAAAACTGATTAGCTGTAGGATATCATTTAAATCTTCTCTTAAAGCAAATCCAAGTCTTTAATCATTATCTCCCAAACCACCAAACAGTGCCAGACACACACCAGCCTCACTGAGAGACTTGTCAAGACTGAAACAGTAATTCACAATTCACTAAAATTCCCTGCTCCAGCGAGCAGTATGACAGCTCCAGCGACCGCGGTAACATTTCTATTCAAACTGGCTTTGGAGCCGAAGCTATAAATATCCTTGCAATATTTCCTGCTTCAGAACATAAAGACAGCTTTACAGCACTGATAAAATAGAAATTACTTTCTCTCTGAGGTCTTGCTGGAATTTTAATGCCTGTTTTGCAATAAAGCAGCTCCTACACAATTTGATTTGAGGGAAAGAAAACAAACGGTCTAATTTAGTTACAATAATGGCTCTTGCATTGTTTGCCCTGCTTGCTTCTCTGGCTGCTGGGCTGTTAAAGTTTGTAGCGTTGAGCAGAGGGGATGATTTTATGAGAATATTAAAATGGTTTCTTTATTATTTAAAGATACACTGTCTTCATACTTCCTCAACACAGGGCAACCCAAAACAATGTTTTAAGGAGAAATAGAGAGAAGAAAATAAAGTTTACGGCCCTTAATAGCGCCTTGTGAAAATTGCTTGTTAGAAGTGTAAAGCTGTTGACCAAAGATGACACGAATTTAAAAGGCTTTTGAAACGCAAAAGATCATAGCAGCTTTAATTATTCCATACATGTTACCCTGTTCTTGTTAGTGCCTTCAAAGTTGAGCAAATCTCTTTTTTAAAATCCACATACACCCGTCTCCTTTGTAGATTACATGATGTGGAAACAAAAAAAGAAAGACAGAAATTTGTGTTTGTACATGGACTGTGTGCTGAGGGCATAGGAAAGCAGGCTTGAGAACAGAAGCTCAGGATAGAGCCGGGCTGTCTGTGCACAAGAATTAAATGACTGAAGGGAGGCAGGGTTTGATCATGTGCTGAACAGAGTGTGATTAATCCAGCCTCAGATTTATCGACTAAGGGTTAAAGTTCAAATTAGCCTCAGTTAGGTTTGGGATTTCCCCCTATGTGAAAAGCACTGTGACCCCAGGACATCCTCTACTTGACTTATCAAGGGTATCTTCCCAGATCACGTGGCCCCAGGCAAAACCAGAAGCAGATGTCCTCTTTCACCCTTCTTGCTTCAGGCATCTTGAAGCTTACAACTCAGGTTGGGACTTGAACTCAGCCAAAACTCAGATTGACACTGGGACCCACTGTCCTTCAACCCGTCCTCAGTACTTGCTGAAGTTCAGGTTCTTTACGTTTTGTCCCAGAAAGAATTCAGTGAGAGACAAAGGGATAAGAAATGGACTTATTTTGAGAGATATACATTGCACAGACCAAATGCAGTCAGTCTCGAAGGCCGAGAGCAGCCTCAGGGTCTGGGGTTATCTGGAAAGTGAGAGTGGCTTTGGGGGAAACACTCCACAGACAGTGGGGGCCATCTCAGAAGGGGAGGGGCCCCGAACTATGCAGTGGTTAGTTTTCACGGGCTGGGTAATTCCATAGGCTAAAGAGTAGGAGGATTATTTTTGAACTATTTTGGAGAGGAAGGAGAGATTTCCAGGGATTAGCCCACTGTCCACTTCTTGGCTATTTGTCATTAGTCTTGGAATTGTCATGGCACCTGCCATTTAGATGACAAAACATTACAATAAGCGTATAATAAGGTTCAAGGTCTACTGAAGTCAAGTCTTCCACCATCTTGGACCTAGCTGGTTCTAGCTAGTTTCTGTCCACCTAGATGGCTAGGGTATTCCTTCAGGGTCGTGCCCTGCCCGCTTCCCTCCTGTTTCAGCCTTTTCCCCTCCCTTGTTTATTTTTGCTCCCTTATGCTTACAATTAGTTGCATCGCGTTTTCTCTTTTAGTTTCTCAGATTTTCCCATTTCCTTCCATCCAAAGAGATTCTACCTCCCAATATCCTGATACACCAAAAATTCTACACTTACTCTAAAACTTTCAGTGCTCTTGCAGGGTGTACTTGACATCACAGACCCATGATATCTTGTCCATGAGGAAATCGGGCTTGTGTCTCACCTTTGGTTTTTTAAACTGTGTTCTCGGGACTCTTCAGACTTCACAAACATCTCTCAGCAACTGTGTGATAGAGAGGGGCTGGGTGCTGCACGCTTTGCCAATCAAAGCACCTATACTTTGATTGGAGGACTCATTTTTTAAGGGGTTCTGCCATTTGATAAACATTTGAAAGCCATTGTTCTTGTTCACGTTTTTATTTTGCAAAAGAGAAAACTGAGGTTCAGGGAGGAAAAATGGCCAGTCATTTTCTTATAGCTGAATAATGGCAAGGTGGGAAGGAGAACCCACGGGGACTTACTACTAAAGTGGTAGAGCAGTGATGTCTTCTGAACTAATTCACGCTAGAATGAAGGCACTGTTATGATTGATCCCATGTTAGGGATAGTTACTATAATTAAAAGAAGAGTGTTAGTAAGTGATTGTAATGCATTTGCCAAGAAGACATTTTAATAATAGACAGTGTACTTAAGCAACTCTTAAAGTATGGTCTGAGGAGTCACTGGAGAAAGGACAGTCTTTTCAACAACTAGTACTGGGAATACTGGATATCCACACACAAAAAGATGAAATTAAATCTGTATATCTTATATAAAAAATAACTCAAATGAAAGACCTAAATGTTTAAATTGTAAATATCTTAAAAGAAAGCATAGGACGAAAGTTTCATGACATTTGGCAATGATTTCTTGGGTATGAGGCCAAAGGTAAAGGCAGCAACAGCAAAAATAGGCAATGTGGACTTTACCAAAAAATTATGCATCAAAAGCAATATAAATAGAATAAAAAAAAAACAAACCACAAAATGGGAAGGGGATATTTGCAAGTCACATATATGATAAAGGGTTAATATTTAGACTATTTGGAGGCGTCCTGAAACTCAATAACAGATAACAACCTGATCTAAAAATGGAAAGTCTTGAACAAACTTTTTTCAGAAGAAAAATAGTTACCAAGTACGTGAAAAGATGCTCTACATGACTAATCGTTAAGGAAGTGAAAATCAAAACTGCAGTGAGATACCACCTCACACGCATTAGGATGGCTGCTACCAACAAATGAGAAAAGAGCAAGTGCTGACACAGATGTGGATAAATTGGAACGCTTCTGCACTGTTGGAGGAATGGGAAAATGGTATGTCTGCTGTGGAAAACAGTACAAAAGTCACTCCAAAAATCGAAAACAGAGTTACCATGTGACCCAGAGGGCATACACCCAAAAGCAGGATTTTAAAAAGAATTTGCATCTATGTTTATAGTAGCATGATTCACAATAGCTGGGGCTTCCCAGGCGGCACTAGTAGTTAAAGAGCCTGCCTGCCACTGCAGGAGACAAAAGAGACAAGGGCTCAATCCCTGGATTGGGAAGATCCCCTGGAGGAGGGCATGGCAAGACTCCAGTATCCTTACCTGGAGAATCCCATGGACAGAGGGGCCTGGGGAGCTACAGTCCATAGGGTCACAAAGAGACACGACTGAAGCGACTTCGCAGCAGCATTAGGAAAGTGAAGTCGCTCAGTTGTGTCTGACTCTTTGCGACCCCATGGACTGTAGCCTACCAGGCTCCTCTGTTGATGGGATTTTCCCGGCAATAGTACTGGAGTGGGTTGCCATTTCCTTCTCCAAGGGATCTTCCTGACCCAGGGATTGAACCCAGGTCTCCTGCATTGTAGAGAGATGCTTTACCATCTAAGCCACCAGGGAAGTCCTTGCATTCACAGTAGCTAAAACGTGGAAGCAACCCAAGTGTCAATCAGCGGATGAATGGGTTTGATGTGAAACAGGACCCTATGAGGCTCCTGTGAAAGCCTTCCTGTGTCCCCCATGTCTTTGATTACAGGATACAGGGTTCAAGCAGTCTCTATGACCGTCCCTAAGGTTCGACTGCTTATTTAACTTCTATGCAAAGCACATCATGAGAAATGCTGGGCTGCATGAAGAACAAGCTGGAATCAAGATTGCTGAGAGAAATATCAATAACCTCAGATATGTATATGACACCACCCTTATGGCAGAAAGCAAAGAACTAAAGAGCCTCTTGATGAAAAGTACAGAGGAGAGTGAAAAAGTTGGCTTAAAACTCAGCATTTAGAAAACTAAGATCATGGCCTCTGGTCCCATCACTTCAAACAAATTCTTCGGGAAACAATGGAAACAATGAGAGACTTTATTTTGGAGGGCTCTAAAATCATTGCAGCTGGTGACTGCAGCCATGAAATTAAAAGACGTTTGTTCTTTGAAAGAAAATTCATGACCAACCTAGACAGCATATTAAAAATCAGAGACACTATTTTGCCAACAAAGGTTCTATCTATTCAAAGCTATGATTTCTCCAGTAGTCATGTATGGATGTGAGAGTTGGACTCTAAAGAAAGCTGAGCGCTGAAGAATTGATGCTTTTGAACTGTGGCATCAGAGAAGACTCTTGAGAGTCCCTTGGACTGCAAGGAGATCAAACCAGTCAATCTTAAATGAAATCAATCCTGAATATTCATTGGAAGGACTGATGCTGAAGCTAAAACTTCAGTACTTTGGCCTACTGATGCAAAGAACTGACTCACTGGAAAAGACCCTGATGCTGGGAAAGATTGAAGGCAGGAAGAGAAGGGGATGACAGAGGATGAGATGGTTGGATGGCATCACCGATGTGACTGACATGAGTTTGAGTAAACTCCAGGAGTTAGAGATGGACTGGGAAGCCTGGCATGCTGCAGTCCATGGGGTCACAAAGAGTTAGACATGACTGAGTGACTGAACCGAACTGAAGGTCCAAATCCAGGAATTGTTAATTAGGGAAGGGAGGGGATATGATACAAGGGAGAAACAAACAGAGTGACTATAGTACAGCCCCGAGGCAAGGCCCTGGTTCCCCATCCAGGGATACACTTGACAATATCTTTGAGTTGTTTTGCAGATTCTGAAACACCCACCAGATGGGAAAAGTTGGCAGTTAATGATGTATACTGTCTACAAGTGCACAGGCTCCAGACCGGTTGGAACCAGAAGGTTGATGATGCTGACTCCCACTTAACCTCACTACCAACCAATCAGAAGAATGTCCATGACGTGATCACACCCTCTTTGAACCACTACTATAAACTTTCTCACTACCCTCTCCAAGCTGGGTCATACAGTTTTGAGATCATTAGCCCACTGTGGCCCCTTTGGCCTGAAAAGCAATAAAGCTATTCTTTGTGGTTGTTATCATTCAGTCGCTAAGTCTTGTCTGACTTTTTGTGACCCCACGGACTGCAGTTAACCAGGCTCCTCTGACCTCACTGTCTCCTGGAGCTTGCTCAGATTCACATCCATTGAGTCAGTGATGCCATCCGACCATCCCATCCTCTGTCATCCTGCTTCTTCTTCTGCCCTCAATCTTTCCCAGCAACAGGGTCTTTTCAAGTGAGTTGGCTCTTCGCATCATGTGCCACAAGTATTAGAGCTTCAGCATCAGTATTTCCAGCGAATGTTTAGGACTGATTTCCTTCAGGATGGACTGGTTGGCTCTCTTGGCAGTCTAAAGGACTCTCCAGCACCACTGTTTGAAAGCATCAGTTCTTCAGTGCTCAGCCTTCTTTATGGTCCAATTCTCACATCCATGACTACTAGAAAAACCATAGCTTTAACTATAAGGATGTTTGTCTGGATTCTTTGTTACATCACATAAAACTCTGTCTCAGATTTAATTCAGTGTCAAGGTACAGAGGCTGAATCCAACTTCAGATTGAATAAATAAAATATGGTATATACATATAATGGAATTTTATTGTGCCTTAAAGAGAAAGAAACTTCTAATACATGCTGCAACATAGACAAATCCTATTGTATTCGCCCACGATTTTCTTTTTTACATAATGAAAAATAATTGTGGTCTGAGGAAACCTCTAGGGTCTCTGGACCCTTTTAGAGAGTCTGTAAGGTTGAAACTATTTTCATAATAACAATAAAGCATTTTTTTTTTTTTACTGTCTTTACATTTCCAGTGATGGTACACAAGAAATGCTAGGCCAGCTATTGATGCCTTAGTATAAATTGAGGCAGTGCCACCAAACTGGACTAGTAGTCATTATTCTTCCCTACTTCACACTTAAAAAGAAAGAGAGAAAGGCATGGAGGGACGGTAAGAAAGAAGAAGAAAGGAGGGAAATAAAGGAAGAAAAAAACAAGAGGAAGAAGGAGGAGGGGGAAAAAAGGGGAAAACCAGTTTAAGAATATTCTTGATGAAGCATTAAAAATTCTACTTCTATAAATTACTAAAAATACTAAATCTCCACGCTAGAGTATATGCTTTTATGTAGTAAGTGTGACAAATGAAAAGTTCATGAAAAACATGTAAATGCATACCGAAATACAACAGTTGTCTGAAGGCAAAGCAATTTGAGTTGCAAACTGAATTCGTCACTCCCTTCATGAAACATCGTTTATACTAGAAGGAACTGCTGACCAAGTAATGATCATTGAAACTTGGATATCTAGCAGACATTTCTTTGATAATGAAAGAAGTAAACTTGTCACTTTTGAGAAAACAACTGACAGTATTTTTTGCCAATAATATTTGTGCTTTCAAACAAAAACAATAGAATTCTGGAAAATTCTACAGTATCTGCTACAGTATCCTTGACAGCTTTCCAATATTTAATGACTTTCTTGATGAAATTGGTAGTGATATTAATGAATGAGTCATTTTTAATATTGGATAATGAAATATGTCAACATTTGGAAGATCTGCATTTTTCAAGGAACCAATATTTTCTTGAATGACTAATGCATGTTGCTTCACAATCATGTGTGGGGTAAAAATCCACTCAATGTGCAAAAGAGACCAATGTATTTTGATGCAACAGAATGTGAAAAGTATGATACGGTTTCAGATTCCCCACTGCAACAAATCTGTAAGGATCTACTTGCCGAGTTTCTAAGTAATAGCAAAGACAAATATCCTCAATTGTATGAAAAGGTTTTTAAAATACTCCTCTCTTTTCTAACTACATATCTAAATCAGTCCAGTTATTTTTTCCCATATCCTTCAATCAGAATAACGTACTACAGATAAGACTGATTGCAGAAGTGTATTTGAAACTATAGTTGTCTTAAGTCAGAGATTAAAGATATTTCAAAGACAAAAAGTAGTGCGACTCTTTTAACTCATTTTTTTGTTTTTGTTGTTTGGGATTAACCAAGAGGTCCTGGGGGCAAAAGGCTTGACAGTCCCTGCGGGAGGTGGCTCAGGAGATTTTCAAAAATGCCTCCCAAGCTTCACTGACAGTGGTAACAAAATATCCCACATTTTCCAATAATTTTCCTGAGGACTCCTCTAAGTGTTCTGTTATTTAATCTTTCATTTAAGTCCCTTCACACACCGAGGCTGAGCCCTGGGGGAAATTAATAGGCAGAGGCTTCTTAACTCTAGTGGTTTGTGAATCCCAGAGCTCATGCGCCCTTTCTTTCCCTGCTTTGGTCGGTAGGCTCCACTTTTACCCTAATAAAGTTTCTAGGTGTTCTGGATGCATCTGCAGATCCTCTACAGGCCCACTCATTGTTCTTAGTACTAATGTGTCCATATAGGCGCAGCCCTGAGTGGACATTTTAAAGAATATGGAGGGACGGTCTTTCTCGGAAACTTTGTTTCTAGAAGAAATAACACACAACCCAAAGGAGTCAGCATGAGAAAGAAAATGCTTTGACTTAAGAAAAAGGGTGGGGGGAACTTCCCTTGCGGTCCAGTGATTAAGACTCTGGGCTTCCACTGCCGGGGCTCAGGGGTGATCCCTGGTGAGGGGAACTAAGCTCCCACAGGCAACATAACCGGAAAAAAAAAGGTTTTCATTGATCATTCCTAAAGTCTTCCTGTGTAGGCTGGTAAGAGAGAGTAGAGACACGGGGCAGAATCCATGAGGCAAAACCTCTACCACAAACGGAAGCTTCTTGGTTTAATCATTTCAGGAAGTAGATATTGCGTTATTGTGAATTAAGCACAAGTCTGGATGTTAAAAGATGTTAGTTTGAGTCCTTGTTTTATCAAGAACCAAGAAACTTGAGGCTATTAAATATGTCACTCACAGAAGATGGTGGATTTATTATATATGCATTGAGCAGTAAATAACAAAGACCACCGGACCGGGAATATTCAAGACTGCCCATGGAGCAGCTGGCAGTGTTCCTGGCACATGGGAACTGTGCCACTGGCAGGGTATTAGCGTTTACTTTCACGTTAATATTAGTATGAGAAATGTGTTGCTAGGAAAACTGTTCATTTCTTCGAGGCTTTGTGCTTCCTAATTGATCCCCTAAAGTTGTGAGGTGCCCTGAAAATAGGACAGGATTGAAGAGTCAAGATGCCCGTGTCTTTGTCCCAGAGGAAGTCACGATTAACCAGCTGACCCTGGGGAAGTCATTTCCCTGGTTGCCGCATCTGTGTGCCAAAGTGTGTGTGTGTGTTACTCGCTCAGTCGTGTCCATGGACTGTAGTCCACTAGGCTCCTCTGTGCATGAAGTTCTTCAGATGTTGGGCCAAATAATTTCTCAGTTTCTATCCAGCATTGATATTCTTTATGTAGAATCTCCTGTGATCCCTCAAGGGTTAAAACTCTGTTTTAGATTGCTTATATTTAGGGCAGAGCTGGGTCTAGAACCTAGAACTTTCTAGTTTCTGAGTATGTAGAAGGATTATTATGTTTAATGAAGTACTCCAAGATAATCTGAATACCTGAAAAACTTCATTGTGATGATTCATTTTTAAATACCAAGTGCTGAAAACATGATATCTCTGTATAAATTTTTTTAAAATGTCATTTTTATTAAATGAGGAAGGGAGTTACTGTCTCCCGAGAATAATTTCTCAGTTTCTATCCAGCATTGATATTCTTTATGTAGAATCTCCTGTGATCCCTCAAGGGTTAAAACTCTGTTTTAGATTGCTTATATTTAGGGCAGAGCTGGGTCTAGAACCTAGAACTTTCTAGTTTCTGAGTATGTAGAAGGATTATTATGTTTAATGAAGTACTCCAAGATAATCTGAATACCTGAAAAACTTCATTGTGATGATTCATTTTTAAATACCAAGTGCTGAAAACATGATATCTCTGTATAAATTTTTTAAAAATGTCATTTTTATTAAATGAGGAAGGGAGTTACTGTCTCCCGAGGACTAGCTGTCTGGCACGATTTCAAATACTTCCTAGTTCCAGTGGATTGGAAATGCCACAGCAACATTCGTCCTGGTGTCATTTTCTTAGTTCCAGTCCCAGCAGCAATCAAGAAGAGCAGGGGAGTGTGGCAACAAAGAAAACAAGGAATTAATCAATCTCTCTCCAACTTTACTGAGTGGCGGGAACAGTGAGACCAAAGCTACGTCAAGATTATATTGAGAAATAGAGATAGAATATCAGTTCTATGTTTTATATCCATTTTATTAAAACAGTAATGGAAATTGAATTATCCAAAGAAATAAAAACATACATTTCCTTGGAGCTTAGACAGCTTTTAGTTTCCATCCAAATCACTTGAAACAAAACCCGTGTCTGCATTCATCTTCTATATGAACAATGAATCAGTCATTTTTTATTGAATGTTCCCCTCCCCTTTGCCATGGTAAAGGCCAGTTTCTGCACAGCTGATCAGATCAACCAGGCTATAGATTTGATTTGGTCATTGAAATGGTCCCTGAATTAGGTAATTTCATTTTTTTCATCTTATAAATGAAAATCATACTCACCTAGTGCTTCTGAAACTGTGGGCTATATTTTTTCTGCATGAACATCATCAGCAGTGCTTATTATAAAGGCAGATCCTAACTCCCCCAACCCCAGTCTTATAAATCAGAATCCCTGAAGTTGGGAGGAGGGTGTTCAAGAACCTCCCTGGTGTTAACATCTTCCCCAGGTGAATTAATGAGTGAATGAATTGAATAAATAAATGTCACAATTCTAATTTGGGGGGTTCATAAGCATTAACTTTGCTATTGAAACAAACTCCAGCACCACAGTTCGAAAGCATCGTTTCTTCGGTGCTCAGCCTTCGTTATGATCCAACTCTCACATCCATACAGGACTACTGGAAAAGCCCTAACTTTGACTACACGGACCTTTGGCGGCAAAGTGCTGTCTCTGCTTTTTTAATATCTGTCTAGGCTTGTCATGGCTTTTCTTCCAAGCGCCGCGCATCTTTCAATTTCATGGCTGCAGCCACTGTGCACTGCCATTTTGGAGCCCGAGAAGATAAAGTCTGTCACTGTTTCCACTTTTTTCCCCATCTGTTTGCCATGAAGTGATCATGTAATCAACTTTAATCTTATGATTATATACATTAAATGCCCCCTATATGTATTCATGCAATGGGAATTCAAGCACCTGCTACTTGTGTTCCCAGTCTATCAGCTCGCACACACAATGTCTTATACAATAGCCAAACCATGCCTTTCTTCCTTCCATGAAGTTTACACTTTCTTGCTTATACACATTGGCTTATGCAAATCCCTCAAGCATAAATGATTTCTCCAAGTCCATTTTGACAGGAAAACAATTCTACTCATCGTTCAAATTATATTTCAGTTATTTAGTAGGTTCCTTCTAAGTGGAGATCACTGAATTTGATACTGCAAACAGAAAAAAAAGACTTGTTTGCTCTTCATGGCCCCTGAGTTTAGGGATTGCTTTCTTAAGTAGAATGGGCTTCCCTGGTGGCTCAGATGCTAAAGAATCTGCCTGCAATGCAGGAGATCTGGGTTCAGTCTCTAGATCGGAAAGATCCCCTGAAAGAGGAAATGGCAACCCACTCCAGTATTCTTGCGAGAATCCCATGACAGAGGAGCCTGGCAGACTGCATTCCACGGAGTTGCAAGGAGTCAGGTATGACTGAGCAAAATGATACATTTTACTCAAGGCTTTCATCTCAGCATGGTGCTTCTCTGTGGTAAATACAGATCCCAATCTGTATTTAAACAAAAAACAAAGAACACTTACAACAAATCTTATCTCTATGACTAGACTGTAAGTTTTTAATGGTGCAGATTGAGGGCCCTATAGTTTTCAGCCTCTCAGACTGCTCATAGTAGTTCCTCAAATAAATATGTGTTTCATGAGATTGGGTTTAATCTTTCTTAATCCATTTATGAAGATCAGAGATGAATAGAGTGAAGTCCAGAAAGAGTAAAGAAACTATTCAAGGTCAAATAGCTAGTTGTTAGCAGCTAAAAATTATTTAAAAAATTTTTGTTGAAATATAATTGATTTAAAATACTGTGTTTCAGATGTATAGCAAAATGAGTCTGTTATACATATATAAAAATATGTATGTTCTTTTTAAATATTGTCTTCCATTATAGGTTGTTATAAGATTTTGAGTATAGCTCCTGTGCTATATAGTAGGTCTTAGCTGGTTACCTATTTTAAATATAACTGTGTATATTTTAATCTCAAGCTGCTAAATTATCCCTCCTCCCCTTCTCTGGTAACTGTGTTTGTGTTTGTTTTCTGTTCTTGAGTCTATCTTTGTTTTGTAAATAAGTTCATTTGT
>SJYC01103423.1:0-29528 GCA_006408675.1 Madoqua kirkii
AATATAACTGTGCATATTTCAGTCTCAACTGCTAAATTATCCCTCCTCCCCTTCTTTGGTAACCGTGTTTGTTTTCTGTTCTTGAGTCTATCTTTGTTTTGTAAATAAGTTCATTTGTTTCACTTTGTAAATTTGATTCCACATATACTTGCCTTTCTGCAACTTACTTCGCTTAGTATGATCATTTCTAGGTCCATCCATGCTGATGCAAATGGCATTATCTCATTCTTTTTCATGACCACATAATCTTTCATTGTTTATAGACCACTTCATTTCACTCATTCATCTATCAATGGACACTGTTGCTTCCATATCTTGGTTACTAGAAGTAGTGTTGTTATGAACATTGGAGTGCATGGATCTTTTTGAATTATGGTTTTCTTCAATACCTTTATTTCCTTGACAAGCTCTCATTCAAGTTCCCAACTTAGTATGAGAGAGGAGACCTACCTTTGAATTTCAATGTTTGTCTTTGTCTTATTGCAGATGTTACATTGTCATCACCTTCATATTTATAGACAAACTGTTGTTTTAGTTTATCCTCATGCCAATTCCTTTTCTTTCCCATGATTGTTTTCAGGTTTTCCTCTGGCCTTCCTTCAGCTCTGTCATACATATGTCTCTTGCTGAGTGCACTAAGGTTATAAACAGTATTCCAGCTGCAGCCAAATCATGATTTTGTACACAAAATAATAATATTGTCTGTGCATTCCCAGCATCTTTTCAGATCATGCCCAGAAAATTGCTGATCTTTTGGCAGCAACAGCAGCACATGGAATAGATACTTAAGGCGGTAGATGCAACAGTTTCAACATTCCTATTCTGGATTGTAATAGGTAGTGAACCCATAATCATACAAAAATCATGTTTTTATTTTTTTCTCTAAATGCATTTCTCACACAAGGTCACACTGAAACTTACAAGTTAGATATCTGCTTGGTCTCACAGCCTGTAATTTACTCACCTTGGCTTGGCATATTACTACATGGAAAGGTTTAGTTCCACCTGCAAACTTTGCACCATTTTCAAAATAATGCTTCTGAAAATAATTAAGATACATTCCAGTATCAACATCCTAGAGATTTTTTCTTGTTGTTGTCGCCATAACATATATGAAAAGCGTCTCTTTAACATAAGCTTTGTTTCTTGCATTTTACTAATACTTTAAAAAAGTTCCATGAAGCCTTTTCTGTGTTCTTTCCATGCTTACGGAGCTTTCCTTTAGAAAATTGACAAAAGACATCAAGAGTTTATACAGAGTATATATCCATTGGCTTTCCATGTTCACCATGTTTACCAAGCTCATCAAACAGCTCCAGCAGATATGTGAGATATGATTTCCTTTTTCAGAACTACAATAGGTAGTGTTTACTTTTTTATTCGTAGAGACTAAGGTGAGCATTACGTGGGCTGCTCTGGAGTGCCCTCAAAACTGTTTGGCACAGTGCCTAGCACACGGTGGTGTCAAGAGAGATTGGGTATCTTTGCCTCAAACTCAGTCTATGGGTGGGTGACTCTAATGCCATGATGGACAGGAAAGCCAAGGACTCGGGATCTCGTTCTGGTTCTCCACTTGTACTAAAAGGTCTCCATTTGCTCATTTGTAAAATTAGGTGTTTGGAATCAACTGCCCCAAAGGCTTCTTTTAAAATAGTTTTTCAAGGATTCTAAGACTTTTTAGCTCGTGTTTTTGTTTCTTTCAGATCCATGCTCAAGGGTGAAACTGCCGAGTCAGCTGCGGTTCTGTCTCTGTTTCTTGGAGAACCGTCCAGTACTGTTTTCCACAGTAGCTGCATCAACTGAGACTCCTTCCTACCAACACTCCAGAAGCATTCTCTTTTATCCACATTCTGGCTGACATTTGTTATTTGTGTTCTTTTTGATGATAACCACTCTGACAAGTGTGGGGTGACATCTCATTGTGATTTTGATTTGTATTTCCTTAATGATTAACGATGCTGAGCATTTTTGCATATGCCTTTTGGCCATCTGCATGCCTCCCTTGGAAAAACGTCTATTCAGATCTTCTGCCGAATTTCTTAATCTGGTTATTTGGGTCTTTTTTTTTTTTTTGGATGTTGAGTTTTTATGAGCTTTTTCGACTCCTGCATATATATATATATACCAGGAAAACAAAAAAAAAAATGCTAATTGGAAAAGATACATGCACCTCCGTGTTCACTGCAGCTTTATTTACTACTGTTAAGATATGGAAGCAACTTACGTGTCCGTCAGCAGATGAATGGATGAAAGAAGATGTGGTATACACACACACACACACACACACACACAGGTACGGAACACTACTCGGCCTTTAAAAAGAATGAAATTTTGCCTTTGGCAATGACACGGATAAGTTTGGAGGGCATTATGCTAAGTGAAATAAGTCAGACAGAGAAAGATAAATACTATGTGATATTGCTTGCATGTGGAATTTAAAAAATACAACAAACTAGTGAATAGAACATAAACAAAACTGAATCACAGATACAGAGAGCAAGCTAGTGGTCACCGCTGGGGAGAGGGGAGGGGAGCAGGGCAACACCGAGGTAGGGGGCAAGAGGTGCGAACTACTGTATAAAGTGAGTTACCAGAATATGTTGTCCAACACAGCGAATATAGCCAATGTTTTATAATAACTGTAAATAGAGTATAATATTTAAAGTTGTGAATCACTGCATTGTACACTAACATGAAATATTGTACATCAACAAACTTCAGTAAAAACAGCTATGAAATTTTTAAAAATAATAAAATGGACATTGGCTTACAGTTTCACATCCACTATTCATCTTTCAAAACATTTGCTAGTCTGAGATCTTTATCTTATCTGCAACATCCAGAACATTTATTACAAATTCATTGTACGCCTCTATTTCTCTACAGAAAAAGAGAAATTGGAATGGCTAATTTTTTGAGCAAAAGCCAGGGTGGAAACATTGTCTCTTCTCACAGTCCTTCTATACGTTGTTTATACCCTTTTTCCTTTTTTTCTTCCTCTCTCTTCCCCTCTCTCTTTCTCGTAATACAGCCCTGAATGGTGTCCAACTGCCTTTTCATGGCTTCCTGCTTTTTTTAGATCTGCACTCACAGATTTTCTGAATTGGAAGGCATTTTAGAGATATATGTTATAAAAGAAAGAACAACAAATCTTTTTAATCCTACATCTCAAATTGCAAGACTTTAGAAATAATCTTACCTTCTCTGATTCTCCATCTATAAGAGGAAGTTTATAATAAAAAGTACTAAACATTTTTTTAAGACTCCACAAGCAGTAGTAAAAAGCACAGTGCAAATATGCCTACCCAAATGATGGTTATTATTCTTATTATCCAACCCTCTGGTCTTCTCATTGGCTTGGCAGTCCTTTGGAAATTTATGCTTGAATCCATTTCTGAATTCTAGTTTGCACCAGACGCTGCCTCATAAAAGAATGGCCTGAACAAGCTTCCATGTTTCCACTCGAGCTCTTTCCCTTTTGAAGCACGATGCCCGTGTTCTGACAAAGGCCTCTTTCCTATGATCGCCATTTGCTGGGGGTTTTGTCTGAGTGTCTGTTCAAGCAGAACCCATGATTTACTGTTGGTTGTGAAGGTGAAAGAGATTTTGACAAGCGAAGAAATGGAGAAAGTCTGAGCTTTGTTCATTTCCATGCAGCCCTCTTTGTATGTATGTAAGGGGGCGGGAGACCAAGTAGGGAGGGTTAGACATAGGAGTTCTAAACTTGAAGCCTAATTGGTTATGGAAACAGATCTGCGTCTGGCAGAGACACATGGCACCCCAGCCCTCGGCCATCAGTGTTCGGGAAGCCTGCTTCGTTTAATTGGTAAATCATCTGTCTTTCATTGTCTTCCACCAGCACTATCTGTGAGGCAGCTGCCCACCTTGGCTAATTTAAATATGATTTAGCAGGATAGCCTCCTGTCCCTCCTGCCAGGGCATTCAGAGTACCAAATGGATGTTGACTGGCATTCCCTACCCAGCGTTGCATGATTCAAAGATAAGATTCTGTTACTGATGTACACCAGGAGGAGTCACATGAGTATCTTTATTGCCTCCTTTCACTGGAGTGGATTTGCCCCATTAACCGTGTGCTAATTTTCGTTATTTGTCTGCGAGATCCATTGTGTGACCAGACGTCCTGCAGGCAGGTGGACACTCCTTAAAGCCTTCTGGACAAATTCCCACGATTCTGTGTCACTCTCCTGGTTCATCTTTCTCCTTTGGGAAAAGGGCAACCAACCCTCCGAGTGACTGAGAAAATTATCGTTTCTTTCTCCCTTTGTGAAATATGATAGGAAGGTCATTGATTTGCTTCAGTCCACGTGCTTTTCAGGGTCACTTTTTCTGGTCAGGCATTGTGCCGGGTACCAGGGGTGATATAATGCGGGGACACACTGTGCCCCTAGGAACCAGAAGTGTAGACCCACTGGTAATCAACTACACTTGAAAATAAGCGAGAGCTGGAGCAAGACTTCAGTGACTTTGGTCCTTGACCCCTCATCTACTTTTGTTATGTAGATACTGAAACTTAGTCCATTTTTTTTTCTTTCCTCTCTTCTTCTGCAATTCTATCTGGAGGTTATTTTAGTTTTTCTTCCCTCATTAGCTTTTTAAGTTACTGTTTTTTAAACCTTAATTCTTCCCTATTAACTCAGTTGGTAAAGAATCTGCTTCCCTATAGCTCAGATGGTAAAGCGTCTGCCTACAATGTGGGAGACCCAGGTTTGATCCCTGGGTCGAGAAGATCCCCTGGAGAAGGAAATGGCAACCCATGCCAGAATTCTTGCCTGGAAAATTCCATGAACGGAGGAGTCTGGTAGGCAGCTACAGTCCATGTGGTCGCAAAGAGTCAGACAGGACTGAGCTACCTCACTTTCTTTCTTTCTTTTTAAAAAATTAAATATAGAAAACTGCAGATGATACTATCCTGATCATATGCTTACCACTTTGAGAAATGTTTCTTTCCCGCTTGATTCAGAAATTCATTAAACATGTTACTAATAAAGTTCCCTCGGGGACTTCCCTTGGGGTCCAGTGATGGAGACTTTGCCTTCCAATGCAGAGGGTGCAGGTTTGATGCCTGGTCAGGAAGCTAAGGTCCTACATCTGCATAGCCAAAAACTCAAACATAAGAAACAATACTATAACAAATTCAACAAGGACTTTAAAATGGTCCACATTAAAAAATATATATACATTTTTTTAAAAGTTCCCAGTTTTCCTTCATGTCCCAACATCTTCCCTTTCTCTACAGATGTTCACAGTATCATGAATATAGTACGTAGGTATTAAATCCATATTTGCAACCATAACCATATGTGCATTTGTCAATAAAAATGTATCATATCGTATGTTTTTATTTCACAAAAATTGCATCATATTGTAAATGTCCTTCTGCAGCTTGCTTTTGCTGTCAGTGTTATGACTGCCAGATCTGTATTGTTACACATGGTTCCATTTTACCTCTTTTAGTTACTGCGTAATATGTCACAGAGAGCTTTATTTATCCTTTCTTCACCTAACGGATTTGATCCCCCTACAGTTTTTGTTACCTGTAGCCAACAATGCTTCTTTGAATATCTTGGAAGATATTTGCATATGAAGGAGAATTTCTCTAGGGTATATTTTTGGAAGTGGAATTGCTAGGTCATAGGTCATATAATTATACAATTTTACTAGACATTATCAAATTGCTCTTCAAAATAGTTGTGCCAGTTTATTTACTCACGAGCAGTGTGAAAGCACTCTTATGTCACCTCTTCCCTGCCAAAGGTTGACATTGTCTGACTTCAGGGTCTATGATGGGGTTAAAGAGGATCTGTTGTTATCTGCATTTTCCTGATTAAATTGAGGTAGAGTATTTTTCATATTTGTTGTCACCATGGGTTTCATCTTCTGTGAATTTTCTTTTTGCATCTTTCATTTGTTTTGCTATTTGTCTTTTCTAAATTGATTTTTAAGAATTCTTTTATAGTTTGGATATTAATATTGTGCCTGTTATATTTGCTGTAAATCTCTTCTCCCAGTATGTGGTATATCTTAATTTTGTTTATGGTGCCTTCTGCTCTACAGAAATTTTACATATTAAAGATTTCCCCCTTTTTCTTAATAGTTTACAAAAAATGCTTTCCTACTTCAAAACATTTTTTTCTATATTGTATTACAATAATTTTGGAAGGATTCTTTTTCATATTAAGGTCTTTCAGCCATTTGGAGTGTTTTTTACTTTGTTTGGTATGGAAGTAAAATTTTGTTTTCTTTTCCATATGAAACTATAACTGTTTCAACATTATTTTGATTCTAACTAATTTTGGATACATCTCCAATCATGTGATAAGGTCACAGATAGATTTAGATCTCTTTCTGTGGTCCTAATTCTATTGCATTGACTGATGCTTTCCATCACTATGCCTATACCATATAATCTTAATTTGTATTAATATTTATAAATCAATTTTTTACACTCTTTTTGAATAAGTCAAAAATTATAATTTTGGCTCTATGGATGCTCTGTTATTCTTTTCACTTTAACTTAAAACAATGACTTTTTTTTCTATTGTTCAAATCTTTATTTTTTGTCTTTATTTCATTGTTGCTCATTTTATTTTTATCAGTCAAAATATGCTATATCTTTAAACTTTTTGCCAGAACCTGAATCTCAGTGTCTTGGATTTTGATCCTCACATACCTCAGAAGGCCGCCCTGGGATTTCAGCTCCCTGTGGTTATGCCCTGAGTTTCCATGACAAACATGTTCCTTCAGCTCCCAGCCGGTGATCTGTTGCAAGTATATTATAGCAAGTATTTTGATTTAATAGAAAGTCAAAATACAAATCAAACAAGCAAAGGATAAGTGTCAAAAGAGAAGATGATGTCAGCTTGAACGTTAGAAGTAAAGATCTTTGAAGATTCACAGAGGGGTGAAACTATTGGGTGGAGCAAAGAAAACTGCAAATATGATGATATTTTGATGATGTTTTAAGTTGGAAATATGCAAGATTTTCACATGAAGGAATGGAAAATGAATTTTCTGATCTAAGGAACCCATGAGTAAGTCTATGGTGAAAGTGAAGTGAAGTCTCTCAGTTGTGTCCGACTCTTTGCAACCCCATGAACTGCACCCTAACAGGCTCTTCCATCCAGGCAAGAATACTAGAGTGCGTAGCTATTTCCTTCTCCAGATCTTCCCAACCCAGGGATTGAACCCAGGTCTCCCACACTGTAGGCAGATGCTTTACCATCTGAGCCACCAGGGAAGCCTATGGTAACAGGATATAAAAATGGAACACTATGAAGTTTGTCTCAAGACTGAAAAGACGTTCCAAACCACCTCTATAGAATTTGCATAGAAGCTAGCCAAAAGTCTGTTTCATGGAAAAAAAAAATATTTTCAAGTAATAAACTTTATTACCCACATCTTCAGTTTATAAAAGGGGCTGAGAGCATCAGCTGAAGGGCTTGCCCCACTCTGCACCCCCTGCACAATGGAGTAGGTATGGGGAAGCACCTATCCCCTGCCTCTGAGCAAATGAGAACTGCGAAGAAGATCTATGTATTATGTCTTCCTATTTTATTATTTTGATTCTTTGACATGTTGGCTTCTTGCTGACACTAAAAGGGCTGGCCCTCTCAGAGTTAGCTAATTCCCCATGATAATAAACAACTTACCCAGCGGTGTGCCTTTCATATATAAACCAAATAATCTAGAGCTCGTAAGCTCAACTGCCTCCTTGATCTGGCTCTCGCATTCTGGACTACCATTCCTAGCAAATGAGAACTCCGAAGAAGATCTATGTATTATGTCTTCCTATTTTATTATTTTGATTCTTTGACATGTTGGCTTCTTGCTGACACTAAAAGGGCTGGCCCTCTCAGAGTTAGCTAATTCCCCATGATAATAAACAACTTACCCAGCGGTGTGCCTTTCATATATAAACCAAATAATCTAGAGCTCGTAAGCTCAACTGCCTCCTTGATCTGGCTCTCGCATTCTGGACTACCATTCCTCTGCCCCAATCACCGTAGGGCAGGTGGCAGATAGCTAGGGGGAATCCCTTCTACCCTAGAACCCACTTACTCTCTTCAAGCTAGCTGATCGGAAGCCTGCTTGCTTGGCCTGGATCATTCATTCCAGCAGAAGTCACAGAAAGGGACGCTAGTCCCATTCTTGCTCCCACACTCCTTCCACCTCCTGATTGACCTCGGCGCTTTCCCATGTGGCACTGCCTGGCATGCTGTGTCTCCGGTCTAGCAATCTATGAATACAGCCGACTTCTTCTTTCATGACTGTCATTTTCATGTTTCCGTGTCTTTCCATCCCTGATTGAAACAAGTCTCAGTTATGGTTAAGACAGAAGACCATTTGGAAGCTGCTATGGCGTGTGTTCCCACGATGGGCGGCACGCACTCCCGGGAATTCTAAAAGGTAAGAGGCGGGACGGGGGGCCCTCTAGTAGCAGCTGCCAGTAACTATGCCCCCGGGCTTGAAAAACCAGGTGCACGGTGGGATCAAACGTGTAAGACCGCTACTGGGGAACTCCTGTGAGGGGGAAAGGAAAAGGGACTGGGAGAAGGCAGAAGAACCTTCCGCCGCGATGCAGGCGGTCTCACGCCTGTGAAATGAGAGAGAAGGAAGATGGGGCAGGAAGAGCCTCGGGCCGCCGCCTGCTTCTGAGGAAGTCTCGGGTAGGCTGAGGAGAGTCCTCGAGCGAAAGGCGCCCCGCGTCAGGCAGTGCTGGCTGTCTTCCAGGGCCCTCCCACCTCGGTTACCGGGAGAAGCAGCGCAGACGGCGTGACCGAGGCCGGCGTGTGCTCACGGACCCAGAGCTGCATCGGCTCAGCTCCGCTCCGCACAGGGGGTTTCTAAAGAGAGATTTGAGAGGGACCCCTTCATGGACATCTTAGTAGTAGTAGCAGTTTGTCGCTCAGTCGTGTCCGACTCTTTGGGACCCGATGGACTGTCGCCCACCAGGCTCCTCCCTCCATGGGATTCTCCAGGCAAGAGTGCTGGAGTGGGTTGCCATTTCCTTCTCCAGGGGATCTTCCCCACCCAGGGATCGAACCCGAGTCTCCCGCATTGCAAGCAGAAGCTTTAACCTCTGAGCCAGCAGGGAAGCGGAGTACATCGTGAGAAACGCTGCGCTGGATGAAGCACAAGCTGGAATCAAGATTGCCGGGGGAAATATCAATAACCTCAGATATGCAGACGACACCACCTTTATGGCAGAAAGTGAAGAGGAACTAAAAAGCCTCTTGATGAAAGTGAAAGAGGAGAGTGAAAAAGTTGGCTTCAAGCTCAACATGCAGAAAATGAAGATCATGGCATCTGGTCCCATCATTTCATGGGAAATAGATGGGGAAACAGTGGAAACAGTAGTTGACTTTATTTTTCTGGGCTCCAATAGTCCGCCCAAATGATGCATTTTTTAATAAACTAGACATGGCTGCATAAGGGATACGCAATACCGCCCAGGAGATGCCCGAAGGGGTGACGAGATCCCTGCAGTCCAAGGCTGAAAGAGTGCTTCTGGATGCTGAGAGGGAAATCGTGATTAACAAAAGAAGAGAGGGCTTTGACGAGGATGTTGAGTGAGAGAACCTAAGCGTTGTTGGGAGCGGTGGAGGGGCGGGGGAGATATATGAAAGACTTCCAAGGTACACCATAGAAGAAATCTGTGGGGCCCTAAATGGGAAACCTTAAAAAGAAGGGCTAGCTTTGCGGTTTAGAGCTAAGATGGCGCCTGGCGGAAGAGATGAGGGCGCGGCCTAAGTTGTTTGTCAAAAATTTGATTGGTTCCTCAGACATCCGTGCACGTGGACAACGCGTGGTCACCATAGGCCCCTGTTAAGACATAAGCGCGTGATAATCTGACCTTTAACTTGATTGGTAGAACTATGGAAAGTCCCTCGCAAATATATAATAAACCAAGAGCTTGCCTATATAAACCAAGAGCTGACGACAATAAAGTGCAACTGCTTAGACAGAACCCCTGTCACAAGATTGTCTCTCGCTCCCGAGGGGCTGGGCTGGCGGACAGCAGGCTCACCTCTCCTCAGGACCCCTCAGCTCTGCTGAGGAGAGTTCCACTGCCTCTCTCTTTCTGCAGAGCGCGCCCCCGCAGAAATCAGTCAGTAAATAGATACGTTTGCCAAGCCTAGAAAGGCCAGATGCCATCTTTCCGTAGTACCCGTCTGGTAAGGCTTTTCTTGTTCCCCCGTCTTTCTACTACCAACCCTGCCCCTGGAGAGGTCATAAACTTTAGTGTTTAAGAGAGGAGAGACAGAAATCAAGGCAGAGAAAAAGGAAATGTCTATATAAAGGTGGATCACATCCTCTTCATTCTGAAGACTTTTCACTTACAGTAGGTTTAAAACATATACAGAATCCTTTCTGAGAAGATTCAAAATTTAAAAATTTTCCCATCCAGTTTATTTCTAGCAATATTTGCTTCACCAACAGTACGTTACTCTTTGTGTTAGAATGATGCCTTGTGCATCTTTGCTGCCCTTTGGCTGGGCCTCCTTCCGGTCCTATGATGTTTGATCTTAGGCCTTGCATCTTCAGACCTCACTGTTTCCTCCTCCCCCTTTTGTACTGTCTTAGTTTCTTAGCCAGTTTGGATGCCATTGTTGATTCTTCATCCAGTGTTTTGACAGACCACTTCAGCTGCCCGCCAGCAGTGTATCACCCATGTGAGCTGGAGTATTATGGGAAAATCAGCGGCCATGCAGATGGCTCCACTATAAATTTACATCCTTCATCACCAATGGGCCCATCCTTGCTCAACAACAGACATCCTGTTTCCCTAGTCAGGGTTTTTCTCTACAGTTCTCAAGTCTTTGAACGGTACCTCTCCTTTTATCTCATTCTTAGCTACTCTCTCCTCAACTCAGAAATAAAAGCCATCAGCTTTTATGCCACAGAATTTACTACTTACATCTGGGCTGTTGCAATAACCTCCTGACTACTTCCAGTTTGAACATATTCCAAACTATGTCCCACACTGCAGCTAAACTGATCATTTCATTTCCTTGTGTGAAATCCTTCCAACTCCTAGGAGGAAGCATAAACACCAAATAGGATAGGTACTTCCTTGCAAGAGCAACTCCTTCTGCTATCAGCCTCTTTTCTTCCTACACCCAGGTTCAAAATTGACATTCCAACCCACTGAACTTTAGTTCCTAAGCTACCCCCTGCATAGTTCTCTGGCTGCCAGACTTTCACATTTTCCTGTTTACCTAGAATAGTTTTCTCCCTCCCTCTTACCAGGCCAAGTGTCACTTATCCTTTATGAGTCAGCTTAGATGTAGATCCCTCTCAAAACCTTTTCTGATCCCCTAAACGTGTGTCTGAGGTCCTTTCTAATGCTCCTTAAAGTTCTGCCTGTCCAGATCTTAAGCAACACAGTATGTAACAAGTAACTTGTCTGTCTTTCCTGCCCTACAAGAACAAAAATTGGGTCTTATTTGTAAATTTATCCCTAGATTTAAGCACAGTCCCTAACACACGCTTCCCTAACATGGGCATATTTAAGCACAGCCTAACACAGGCTCCAACCAGTCCATTCTGAAGGAGATCAACCCTGGGATTTCCTTGGAAGGAATGATGCTAAAGCTGAAACTCCAGTACTTTGGCCATCTCATGAGAAGAGTTGACTCATTGGAAAAGACTGAGGCTGGGAGGGGTTGGGGGCAGGAGGAAAAGGGGACAACAGAGGATGAGATGGCTGGATGGCATCACGGACTCGATGGACGTGAGTCTGAGTGAACTCCGGGAGTTGGTGATGGACAGGGAGGCCTGGTGTGCTGCACTTCATGGGGTCCCAAAGAGTCAGACACGACCAAGCGACTGAACTGAACTGAACTGAACTGAACTTTACATGGGCTTCCCTTGTGGCTCAGCTGCTAAAGAACCTGCCTGCAATGCGGGAGGCCTGGGTTCGACCCCTAGGTTGGGAAGATCCCCTGGAGAAGGGAAAGGCTACTCCACTCCAGTATTCTGGCCTGGAGAATTCCATGGACTGTATACTCCATGGGGTCACAAAGAGTCGGACATACTGAGGAACTTTCACCTTCCTAACAGAGAGAAGTCCCTCAGTAAATGATTACTGAGTGAATAAATATGAATAGACACTCAAAAATTCTTTTGTCACTTTGAAGGAAGACAAAAGCAAAACAACAAACTTCAGAAAATAGGTTACAATTAGAGAAACTTGGTTATGGATCCCTCAAAGAAAATAAGTTACTTAGAAAACATCAGAATAATCTGAACATGTTATCAGTATTTATTCAAGTGATGAAAGTTGTGAATTCAGACCAAAACTGATGCACTTATAGGCATCCAGCAAATCAGCAGGTAATTTTGTACCTTATACCATAAAGAAACTTGCTACTGCTGTTGGCTGGCGTTCATAATTAATATCTTGTAATAATCCAAATGTCTTTATTTCTATCTGAATCTCTATGATAAAATTGCTAATAAACCTCTTTTTCAACATGAATAACAATTACATTCCTCTGGTAAAAGACATGCGAGTGTATTTTCCTTCATAAATGAGAGTTAGAGTCAATGAAAGCAACAGCTCTTTTTATCTCCACTACTCTGTTGCAGTAAAATGATCATATAGAATTCTAGCAGAATACCACACATTATTTTCTTCTTAAAAATTAGCATCTTTAGTGCCACGATGAACACTAATTTATGGGCTTCTTAAATATCTTCTTATAACATTTTTTTTAACATAAGATAGCTAACCTCTCTGAGTTGAAACATTAGAGTAACATTACCCAGTGCAGCTACTACAGAACTGTAGCTTCCTGGCTGAAAGATGTCTTTTCCTGCTGGGCTGAAAGTGAAATAGCATTAGGAAATCCCTTGCTTTTGACTTTTATTAGGTGATAACTACAACCAAACAGGGCTAATTGAGTGGGAGAACTGTAATATAAATCATTTTAATCCAGAATATCTTTAGGTACTGTGAAGACAGCTAGTTGGTTGGTTGAAGGATTTTATCCCTTAAATCAGTTCCAGATTTGGTTTGTTTGTGCTATTAGGTTAAACAGTCAGAGAGGAAGATCGTGTGCACATAAGTGGGTTAGGCTCCAGGAAGCTGGGGATGGGACGCCTATGGGCTCTGCGGCTTTCCTGGGGACACCGCACTCGTGTAGCATTACTGCGTGATCTGTGGTTGCGGGTTGCCCCAAGGAAACAGGAGGAAGGAGGGCTTCTTAGATACTGTGCTCTTGTGTCCTCTGGAATCCTGGTATCAGAGGAGACAAAGAAATAAAAAACAAAACCTGGATCCACGCTACAACTTTGAGCAGCGTTATCCAGTAATGAGACCCCAGGTTTCTGTTTTAAAAAAAAACAGTGCCAACAAAAGCACATTTAAGACCCTCTATTTTGCCTGGAAAATCCGATGGACGGAGGAGACTGGTAGGCTGCAGCCCATGGGGTTGCAAAGAGTCAGACACGGCTGAGCGACTTCACTTTCATTTTTCACTTTCATGCATTGGAGAAGGAGATGGCAACCCACTCCAGTGTTCTTGCCTGGAGAATCTCAGGGACAGGGGAGCCTGGTGGGCTGCCGTCTATGGGGTCGCACAGAGTCGGACACGACTAAAGTGACTTAGCAACAGCAGCAGCATTTAAATAACACTTGACTGGTTTCCAACCACTGTCTTGGACATTATTTAATCAAGTCTCTGCAAGAACATTTCCCCCCATCCCATATTTTTATAAGAAAATAAGAAGAGCTATGACTTTCCCTGTTTTTCAGATAGGAAACAGGCTTGCCTAACGGTTTGCCCCAAATCACATAATTAATTAATGAAGTGAAGGTGGAATTCAAATATTTGACTCCTGGTTCAATTCTGATTGTAAATACTTCATTAACTGTAATATATTCCATTGTGAATATATTACAGCCTCACAATCTTGACATTCTTCCTATATCCCAAATATAATTTTTCTTTTAATCTGAGGAGGTTGAAGGCTGTATCACTCTTATCCTATTCTCAGTGGGAAAAAAATGAGAAATGATACATATATCACATGAGAAATCTTAGCTTATTTCTCGCTAGAATAAATGGCTGTGTTTAGCAAATGTTTCCTGAAAAAGGACAGGCTAAAATGATAGCAAACGGCAGTATAAGATAAATACTGGGGAAATGGAAACAGAATGGAACATCCTGAATCAAAATCTTGGCGAACACCGGGTCTGTTTTCAGGAGAGAAAGGAACAATATGAAGCCAGGTAAATGTATTTACCCTGACAAGTGCTTACAGATACAAGGGCCCCTCAGGGCAGGAAATTTTTTCCCAGTAAGGGCTGAATATCTTCCTAGCTGGAATGTGGTGCAAGCTCTCTTAATCTTAATCTTCCTTGAATTTGGCTTTACAGGGGAACAGGGTTTTTGTTCGGTAGTACACTGATGGTAGAGGGCTGGTGCAAGGAACATTGATATACAAACTTGGTCTCCCACTGTTGCACAAGGGTTACACTTCCGAAGTCCACTGGATACTAGCACATGGCTTTAAGCGTGAAAATAGAATTGAAGTCTAACGTTGATGCAAAGAGCTGACTCATTTGAAAAGATCCTGATGCTGGGAAAGATTGAGGGCAGGAAGAGAAGGGGATGACAGGATGAGATGGTTGGATGCCATCACCGACTTGATGGACATGGCTTTGGGTGGACTCTAGGAGTTGGTGATGGCCAGGGAGGCCTGGTGTGCGGCAGTTCATGGGGTCGCAAAGAGTGGACACGACTGAGTGACTGAACTGAACTGATGGGGATAGAAGGTGAGAATAAAAATGACAGTGTATAGAGACCCAGCATAAATACTGACACCACCAACAATGTTAGTACAGGCAAGATGAAAAGGAAAAATAGGATTGATTATTGAAAACCTCAAGGAATATGGAATGACAGTACCAAGGAAGAGTGGCAGGTTGTGAGGTCTGATGGCCTGAAATTCGAAGGAGGAAGAAATTTTTTGAAATACTGGAGAATAAGAACACACTTGTCCCATGAGCATTTTTGTTTTGTTTTGTTTTGATGAAGTTTGCAAGATGAAGAACCAAAGAGGTAAGGGCTGTAGAAAAGACAATCAATAAAGGCATAGGTTTCACAAGGGACATTGGAAATCTTGGGAGAGCAGAGAGAGAGAGAGAGAGAGAGAGAGAGAGAGAGAGAGAGAGAGAGAGGAGATTGATCACGCTGTCAGAAGTATAGTGTAGTATGGCTTGTGGTTTGGGAGGATGATGGATAATCCAGGAGGCTTTGGTGATGTGTAATTTTTATGATATTTCACAGGAATAGTAGACAATGCTGGGTGCAGAAATGAATCCCAGGTAGAGCTTTTACAAAACACCAATGACTGGGGTCTATTCTGACCACTCAGTTTTAAATATGGATATTGGATTGAGCATCAGTCTTTCTTAAAAACCCTTCTAGGTAGCATCTAGGAATGCTGAGAATGAATGTTTTAGAAGATGGCTGAGCAGCTGAAAGCACAGACTTGTCAGGATGCTACGTACATTTAGGTCTGGTCTGTTAGAGTGGCCTGGCATGAGTTTGTAAAGCCATTTAAAATCACTGACTGCTGTGTCTCCAGTGGTCCATGGAAAGTGGGAAGGCAAGGAGATAGATACTGAGACTGACCCGACGAGGAAGAGCATGGGGTTATCAGAGTGAGAAGCGAAATATGCCACCTCACTGCTTTGCCATACAGAAAAGAATAGCAGAGGGCACCATTTACGTATTCAGGGTTTATGTTTTAACTTCTGATTTTAAATTCTAACTTCTAAATTTCAAGTTTTTAAAAATTCCAGAGAATTTCAGTCCACCATTTACCCAGATTCCCTCACTGTAAACCGTATTACAATATCACTTTATCATTTTATGGGTGTGCATGTATACATGTGTTTCCTCTGTATGTATGTGTATTTTTGTACACACATAAATATTTACTAACTCTTTCTGCTAAGAGGGCCTACAAGCAATGACACCTAGTGCCAATGAACACATCTAGCACTGAAATCTTGATCAAAATGCTACTCTACAGTAAAATGAAAGAGGGCTGCTTGGAGAGACGGCTAATAACAGGGAAGAGGCAGGGAAGTATAAATCCAGAACTTCTTGTTTCAGAAAGTGCTAGAGCAGTCAGTGAATACGTGATGGCCAACTCCATCAGTCAGCCACAGTACACAGGGGTTTGGTCATACACTATTCTAGATATTTTTGTGAAGACAGTTTTTAGATGAGATTAACACTTAAATCTGCTTCTTTTGTAGCTCCATCAGTAAAGGATCTGCCTGCAGTGCAGGGGACCTGGGTTTGATCCCTGGGTTGGGAAGATCCCCTGGAGAAAGAAATGGCAACCCACTCCAGTATCCTTGCCTGAAAAATCTCATGGACAGAGGAGCCTGGTGGACTGCAGTCCATGGGGTCACAAAGAGTCAGACACAACTGAGCGACTAACACACACACAACACTTAAATCAGTAACCTTTGAGTAAAGCAAATTACCCTCCATAATGTGGAAGGTCTCATCCAGCCAGATGAAGGTCTCAATAGAAACAGACTGACCTCTCTGGAAGAAGAGATTCTGCAGTGGACAATGTTTGAACTTGAACTGCAGTGTCAACTTTTCTCTGAGGCCCTGGTCAGCTGACCTACCGTGCAGACTCTAGACAGAATCCATAAAGGTGTAAGCCAATTCCTTAAAATAAATCTAGCTGACACTAATGTGCTCATTTACACACTTGCTCTGTGTTTGCACGCACACATACAAAAATACACACATGCAGATATAGATCTATATATACACTCACACACACATGTGTATACATACAAGCACACACATGCCATTGGTCTGTTTCTCTGGAGAACCCTAATACAGACAGGCACGCACCAAAAGAAGCAGCCCGCTGCTGCTGAGTTGCTTCAGTCATGTTCAACTCTGTGTGACCCCACAGACGGCAGCCCACCAAGCTCCCCCGTCCCTGGGATTCTCCAAGCAAGAACACTGGAGTGGGTTGCCATTTCCTTCTCCAATCAGTCAAATCTGGTGAATTTAGCAATTAAGTTAAAATGATGAAAATGGGTTATATCTCACAGAATAAAACATGAATCCATGAGCTCGTACTAAAATAAACAAGAAAAGGAAGGAAAGAAAGAGAGGAGAAATGAAAGAAGAGAGGGAGGAAGAAAGGCAGGCAGGAAGGAAGTTAATCTCTTCCTTGCAGGAAATGCGAGCTAATAAATACAGGATAAATTACAAAATACCAGACATTACCATTTGGCAGCTGTCACCAAAAAATCTTTTAGGCAAGAATCAGTAATAGTTGATATCACCAATAATGATGTATTTCTTTACACTGAGATATAATTCACATGTAATGAACTTCACTAGCTTCATTTTCAGTTTCTAGTAATCTTCATTTCTTTGTATAGATTGCTGATATTTTATTCATTCTATCTGAAAGAATTCATCTAGCCTTTCTTATACTACACAACTACTGGTAATTCATTTTCTTTTTTTTTGTTTGCCTGAAAAAAAATTTTCCCCTTTCAATTTCAAAAGATATTTTTACTGGCTATAGAATCTTGTGTTGACAGTCCCTTGCTACATGTGGCATTTTAAAGATGCTGCTCAACTATGTAATCTAATGAGATGTCTGCTGTGATTCTTATCCGTGTTCTTCTATATGTGAAATGCTCTTTCCCCGACTCTGCACCAAAGGTGCTACGGTTTGATGTCTGTCATTACTTTTGGAAATTCTCAGCCATTATATTTTGAAATATTTCTTCTATCTTGTTACTTCTCTCTCTCTCTTTTCCTTCTAGAAACCAAACTGCACGCATGTCAGACTGTTGGGTACTGTTCCGCAGTGCTTCATGCTTTGTGTGTGCGTGTGTCTTTATATTTCAGTTTGGGTAATTTTTATTGGTCTGTCTTTAGGTTGACATTGTTCGAGCTGTGCCAAGAGTACTAATAAGCGTGTAGAAGTTATTCCTTATTTATCATCATGTGTTTTCCTGTAATTATTTTCAGCATTTTCAATTGACTCTGTTAGTTTTCATATCTCTACTAGCATTCTCTGATCTATTTATATTACACATGTTGTCCCATTTCCACTAGACACATTATTATTCGGAATTATCTTTAAGTCCTTTGTAGAATAAAACATGAATCCATGAGCTCGTACTAAAATAAACAAGAAAAGGAAGGAAAGAAAGAGAGGAGAAATGAAAGAAGAGAGGGAGGAAGAAAGGCAGGCAGGAAGGAAGTTAATCTCTTCCTTGCAGGAAATGCGAGCTAATAAATACAGGATAAATTACAAAATACCAGACATTACCATTTGGCAGCTGTCACCAAAAAATCTTTTAGGCAAGAATCAGTAATAGTTGATATCACCAATAATGATGTATTTCTTTACACTGAGATATAATTCACATGTAATGAACTTCACTAGCTTCATTTTCAGTTTCTAGTAATCTTCATTTCTTTGTATAGATTGCTGATATTTTATTCATTCTATCTGAAAGAATTCATCTAGCCTTTCTTATACTACACAACTACTGGTAATTCATTTTCTTTTTTTTTGTTTGCCTGAAAAAAAATTTTCCCCTTTCAATTTCAAAAGATATTTTTACTGGCTATAGAATCTTGTGTTGACAGTCCCTTGCTACATGTGGCATTTTAAAGATGCTGCTCAACTATGTAATCTAATGAGTGTCTGCTGTGATTCTTATCCGTGTTCTTCTATATGTGAAATGCTCTTTCCCCGACTCTGCACCAAAGGTGCTACGGTTTGATGTCTGTCATTACTTTTGGAAATTCTCAGCCATTATATTTTGAAATATTTCTTCTATCTTGTTACTTCTCTCTCTCTCTTTTCCTTCTAGAAACCAAACTGCACGCATGTCAGACTGTTGGGTACTGTTCCGCAGTGCTTCATGCTTTGTGTGTGCGTGTGTCTTTATATTTCAGTTTGGGTAATTTTTATTGGTCTGTCTTTAGGTTGACATTGTTCGAGCTGTGCCAAGAGTACTAATAAGCGTGTAGAAGTTATTCCTTATTTATCATCATGTGTTTTCCTGTAATTATTTTCAGCATTTTCAATTGACTCTGTTAGTTTTCATATCTCTACTAGCATTCTCTGATCTATTTATATTACACATGTTGTCCCATTTCCACTAGACACATTATTATTCGGAATTATCTTTAAGTCCTTTGTCTGATATATCCTTCATATGGGTCATATCGGTGTGTGATTTCGTTGATTGCTCTGATTCTTGACAGTATTCTGTGTGTTCCTTTTTGTGTTTCTTGTAATTTGAGGTTAAAAGTCAAACATGGAATGCAAGACAATCTGTAAATGGACATAATTTTCCGTTAGACTTTTAGTGTGAGGTGTTGAGTCAAGGTGCTCAAGTGCTGAGCTAGTTAGGATTTGGGTTTCGTTGTGAAAGTTACCCTCAATAAAACACTGAGTTCAAGTTCATCTGCCACTTAGCTTTTGCACAGGGTGGGGTCTTTGTTGATGGTGGACTTTTAAAAATGATTCTTTGTCATATTCAACTATGTTTTCCCTGTGAATTTGTACCTCAGAGAAGTTTCTTCATACTTTTGATCCAAAGCAGCAAACTGCTGTTACTTGTACCTATATGATCCTTACCAGTCTGACTGTAGGGGCCAGAGGGAATTTCTTTGTGGTCCTCATTCAGCTTCAGTCTTGGGCAAACCCAGAGTTCCGGGTCCCATGGGTGGACTTCCTAGGTGACATTTCTCTGCTGAAGGTCAGATCTGTAATGATGTGGAACTAGAATGTTTTCCTGCCTTTCCCACAGAGGTAGAGGGCTTTTTCTAGTTTCTTCTCTTCGATGAGTATTCACCTGTGCTTTGAAGAAGCTGCAATTTGCCACACTTTCTTAGTATTATTTGCCACCTTCTCTAAGTATTAACTATTGAACAGGGCTTCACGCCTACCTTAGCAATGGTTATTCCCCTCCCATAAGGCTGCAACCTAAGGGTTCTTTCTGAGGCCTAATAATCTGACTTTCAAAATTTCTAAAATAAAGCTGATAAAGAAGAGGCTTGAAATGGTGTCAAGCTTCCTGTGTGACCGTGGCTCTATACTGTCACTCTTTTTACCAATTTGTTGAACATTTTAGTTGAAATCTCTTTGCATGGTAGCACCAGCTCGCCCCCTCTGCTCTGGTCCAGGTTAGCCAGTGCTTACCTCTTATATCTGCTGAGAAATGTCTTCTCTTTCCTTGTATTTCAGATTAGTTGGTTATTCTTCAACCTGAACTCTTACTGGGTTCAAGAAAGCTTGTCATTTTTGTAAATTATTCATCTTTTTCTTGTGTTAAGTTGGGAGCAAGACTCTTTCCTGCTTTCTGCTACCTAAGGGGAATCTTGATATTCAGATATAGTCTATTTAGCAAAGCTGGGTCCATGCCCCAAACTCTAAAATCACTAATGTTGGGAATCAAAATGAGTGTTAAAATGGGATGATATACAAACACTGAGTTTAAATACACCATCAGTAGGTATGATTTTATTTCAGTAGTTTGGCTACGGGGACTGAAAAGAGGGAAAAAAAATGCTAGAAGAACTTTTGTTAATAGTCCCTTGTGATTTATTAGCATTCTTTTTAAAGTAGCATATGGCCAACTTTGGTAATGCTCCATGGATATTTGGAAATATGTATTAATTTTAAGGTCTGGTTTACAGTCATTAAAGTTCCTAATTTTAAAAAGCTAATTATATTATTAAAATCTGTATCTCTTCTCATATTTTTGAATTGCCAAATTTTTGTCACTTTATCATTATAATCTTCCAAAAGTATAATTCATCTTAATGTGTTATTGACCAAAAAATGAATTTATCTTAATGTAAAATAACAAATTCAATTTAACTTTATTTCCTTCAGCATTACACAACCTTTATAACATAACATAAAGTTACAAAACTAGATATTCTTTTTGTTATACCTTACTCTCTCTAGATAGCTTTTTCTTTGACACTTATGTCTGTTTAAAAAAATTTACATTAGTATTTCAACCAACTTCATGGTACTTGCAATTCTTCCATCCTCTAACCTCTTTCATGGGTTCCCACATCTGATTACATATATGAGAATATATTTTGGCTGCCACAGTTCATAAATTCCTCTTCTATCTTCAGCCATTTTGCATTGCTGAGCTTTGGAGACGTCCAGATAGTTTCAGAAGCAAAATAAGTACTGATGAGAGAAAGGGTTTCAACGGAAGCAGTATCATTATGAGTCTCAGAAGTCACTTCTCCTCTGTCCATGGAATTCTCCAGGCAAGAATAATAGAGAGGGTAGCCATTCCCTTCTCCAGGGGGTCTCCCAACTCCTGGATCTAACTCAGGTCTCTGGCACTGCAGGCAGATTCTTTACTGCCTAGCCACCAGGGAAACTCTGAGGTGGAAGAAAGACCGCCAAGTTGTTTGTGGCTCAGACTCCATATCTTGAATGCAAAGGTAAAATGCATGAGTAGCCATAAATCTATTCTCATTTGCTTTTGATGGGTCATTTCATTTTATGTGTCTGAATAGACTTTTTGTCTTGCCCAGATGCACCAGAGTCAGGAATATTTCCTCCAAGAAATTCACATTAGTTTGAATGGCATCATTGAATAATTTAATTGGTTTCTGGTGTTCTGTTTTCTGCCTCTTAAAAAGATGTTTCAATAGAAGACTGGAAAGTACAAAATCAGGTATGGACATCTAATCTCTTTTAAACTTTGATGCTGTTCTTCATTAAGCAACATTTATGGAGTAAATTATTAAAATCTACATTGTATTTTGAAAAGTTTATCTCAACATTGGTGACTATTTTCACCAATAAATTTTTACCAGTAAATAGTTACCTAGTTTAAGAGACAATGTATTAAAATGGATTCTTACATAAGAAATGTCTAGGGTAAAGGGTTTGGTCATTTGAAGGTCTCAATATGTACTGCCAAATTATTTTCTTTAAAGAAAATCCCATGACCAGAGAGTTATGAGTCAAGGTTTCACTTCCTGCAAGGGTATTGGATAGTATCCCATTCACCATGGACCAGCCTAGCAGGCGGGAGCTGACATCAAAGAACTGAGTAGTAAAGAAGCCCCCTGTCCTGTGGACAACCAGACAGAACTGGACCGAGGATGGAGCACAGCCCCTGGTCAGAAGCATCAAACAGAAGTGCGGAGAGAGCCCGTCAGGGACAAGCGCAGAAGGCTATGGAGCAGCAGAGAAAGCCGAAAACTGCTGGGAAGCAAGATGGGCTGAAGAGGGGAAGGGAAATGGGGAGTCCAAATCAGACACGGAAGTCATAGACAAAGTGCCCATAATGCCAGTCCCATTTTCAAAGATGAACAAAAATAGGAAAACAGGTGGGCATAGCCAGAGACAGAGATGTCTGAGTTCAAGATGTCTTGCTGGGGCCTGTTGAGAAATTCATTGCCCTGCTCTGAGAAGCTCATAGTTTTTGTAACAAAAGTCGCTGCACCTTCTTGGGTGTTGTCACGAACTCAGCACTCTGCTGGGAGGAGACTAAGCACTCGGTAAGCACTTCCGACATGCTCGTTGAAGCCAGCTCCTGTCTTTGATCATTAAGTTGTTTCCATGCTCGGTGCACTTGGGGAGACTTATTAAAACCCGAGCTAGCCAAGCCCACCACTTTTCACCTGCTGGGATATAAGGACCAAAGCAGAAGGAGGAAAGTTCAAAATCGGCCATGGACAGAGGCCAAATGGCTCCAGGCTGGGTGTCCAAGCCCAGGAGGAAAGAAAGGCCCAGGGTTCGGGGCTGCGTTAGAAGCTTCGCTTTTATTTTAAACTGTGATTAGATGCCAAGGAGGCTGATGATCTTTAAAACATTCTTGATTCCAACATCTGCAGCACCTCTCCATTATTTGGTGGCTTAATTTGCAGCAGGCAAGTTGAGCAGTGAGCAGTTTTAGGTAGCAGTGGTTGAACTAACATTTTCCAAATTTTCTCTTTTTTTTTCAAGTCCACAGAACAGTAACTGAATGGCTCATTATTTCCTCTGAAAAGGCTAGACTCTGTGGGTTGTCCCTACCTTTGCTGTTCCCTCTGTGGCGCCACTTCCTACCGCTCAGTCCTAAGTGCTTGGTTGCTTTGGAAGCCAAAAATCTCTGACTTTGAATCTCTCCATCTGTACATGAAAAAAAAAGAAGAAGCTATTCCAAACTACTGCAAGAGTTTCCAGGAAGTCTGATAATCCTGCATTAACAGTACTTTACAAACATGTTTTACAGTATTTATTTGCAAAAAATATCACATGTAAGATTTATTTAATAAAATTGATACCTCACTTTGTGAGGAAGACAGTCCCATTTTACAGATGAACTTGTTAGATGCACAATGGTGAGTGACATGCTCAAGATAACTAAATGGCTTGGACCAAAACTGGGCTTAGGGAAGAACAGACCTATTATTTCCTCCATGATAAGGAACTTCATGAAAAGGATACACAAGCACTGGAGGGGAGACAAAATCTCCAAATCCTTACACCAAATGTGGTGCTTTTCCAAAACATTCCTGTCTCTTCCAGGGCAGGCATACCCCAGTCCCCAGACCCTTCAGCCAGCAACTTTATCAAGCCCTCTCCATGAGGCATTTTGCTATGAAAAACCAAGCTGTTCTCTTTCTGCTTAGGGGTGCCTGTGAATTACTTATAAGCAACCCACTCCAGTGTTCTTGGCTGGAGAATCCCAAGGACAGAGGGGCCTGGTGGGCTACAGTCCATAGGGTCGCAAAGATTCGGAGACAGCTTGGCACACACGCACAATGCTAACGTTAGCCTGCTTGCAGAAAGGTTTTAAGAAGTTTGTTTCTGGTAAGATCAGAATCCCTACAGGATCCTAAAGAAACTACTTAGCACAAGATGCAAATCCTTGGACTGTCTCGCTTTAGCTAGTGAGCCTGGGTAACAGCTAGCACACACTCTCTATGAGCAAGGACATATGGGAGAAATACATTATGTGGGAGGAGGGAATATCAGAGCTGGAGAGTAACTCAAAGAGCATAAGAAACAACCTCCCCATTTGACACAGGCACGAACGAGGTCTTGAGTTAATGGTGGAGTCATGAGTAGATACCAAGTTTCCTAACTCCCGGTTTAATCTTCTCCCTCCCCATCCAGCCACCCACATCATTCTGCTAATCCAAAGAGGATGAGACACTACGGGACCTGGTCCCACAGTCAGGCCCTGAGCCTTTCTTCCCTCAAGGGCTTGGACACCCAGCCTGGAGCCATTTGGCCTCTGTCCATGCCGATTCTGAACTTTCCTCCTTTGCCTTTGTTACCTGTGTAACTGACATCTGGAGACCTCTTTAGCTTTCTATGGAGTGATGACTTATATGCTTACTGCTTCTCCACTCTGGCTGGTGCCAACGTTGGTGCTCAAGAATCATGATGCCACAGGACTGGTGCCAAGGGATGCCTTTCACTTTCAGTGGGGATGGTAGCATCAATGCTGATGACGTCGTTACGAAAAGAAAAACAACAAGTACGACTTTACTGACCTGGTCTGCTGAATGGGAAGTTGGCTATTTTAGGGAGTTTCTAAGGAAGGAAGCATTAGCCTCTCTCTTTTATTCTATCATCCTGGTTTCTAAGTTTGCATTACATTTCAAAGCATGGTGAGTCCATCTCTTCATCCCTTGACAGAGGCCAGAATAGCATCAACCAGAATAATTTCTACTCTCTTCTCTCTGTGTGACCGTTAGACACGTGTTCCTCTGGAGGCAGCCCAGAGCGGCCTGATTAATGCCCTCCAGTTACTGCATACTGCTTTTCTTCCCACTGGCACTGGGTTCTTGAGACACTGACCATGGGCAGACAGCATAATGCGGATACATGCTGATGAATCCTGATGCTGGGGGTTAAGTCAAACTGAAGAAACAGAGCCATAGGTCTGTCCTTTGTCTACAGACATGCACAGCCCATTCTTAGCTCCCTGGGAAAGCAAGGCCTTATTCAAAGGCCTGCATCTATAGTTAAAAAAAAAAAAAAAAAAACCATAAGGCACTGAACAGGGTTATTCAGTACCCCGAACCTCGACAGTTTCTGATTGATTTAGTGAATTACCTCTGTCCAATTTATTGCTTCTATATGAGAGACCTATACAAATGGCACAAAAACAGAAATGAGAGGCAGGTTGGGGATAATTCAAAAGAAATTTAAGATAAAGCAACTCAGCCCAGCCCATGTTCTAATAAGTGACCTGAGTATTAAAAGGAGGAAAGAAAATATTGTTAAATACATATGATAAATACACATTTTACCTTACTCATGAATTCATATGTAGCTCTACTGTTTTCAAAGATAATTGTGATACATTTCCATAAAGAAAACAAGTTGATTCCTGTGGGTGACTGTAATTATCAAAAATGTTCACAGCAATATTTCCATCCAATATGCTCTTGCAGACCTTGCTACCCTTCATCACAAGGTAAAGACTCTCTCCCTTCCCTTTACTCAGGGCACAATTGGATGGGAATGTAATAGAAATAACATTGTGTGACTTCTAGAGCTGCCTTAGAACAGGTGCCAGGGCTCCGTGCCTTGCTTTCTCTCTTTCTCTCCCTGCCCCCTTCATGTGCTTGCCCTTGGGGCCAAGCCATCAGGCGGTGAGGAAGCCCGAGCCACAGGGAGAAGGGCCTGGATGGGTTCTGGTTAACATGCTCAGCTAGGATTCCAGCTGAGCATCAGCGTCAGCTTCAAACATATGAGTGGGCAAGCCTTCAGAGGACTCCAGCTCTCTCTGCCTAAGTGGTTCAGCTGCTGCTGTGAGGTGGAGGCAAGTTATCCTGCTGAGCAGAATCTTCAGTTGCAGATTCATGAGTAAAACAAACCCTGTCATTGTTTAAGCTCCTAAGATTCAGAGCAGCTTGTGGTGCAATCATAATACCTAGAGTGGGTATGGTATCGGAAGTGGAGACCTGTTGTAGCAAAGATCTAAAGAGGCTTTGGGACCAAAGAGAGGGAAGAATATGAACGGTCTTTGACAAATCTGTTAGTTGGACTGGATGGTCCCAAAGGAGGCTGTCTCTGAGGGCTTTAAAATATTGTGGAAAATGCTCTCTGAAACTTGAGGAAATGTCACCTTTATTATGAAGTGGCAGAAAACAATAACATTATTACTGATGACAACATAGGGAAACATGTATTTCACCCAGTGAATTGCATGATCTAGCCAAGGAGGTTCCCAGGCAGGTGTTTAAGGTTTCACTCCGATTCTTCTAGCTGCTTCTATACAATAGGAAAGCAATAAGCTGAAGAGCTGTTAAAAAGAAAAGAACCAGGATTTACTAGGTTTGAAAACTAAAGCCATTTCTCATTACTCATCTCCCCAAATGGAAAATGATGCTAAAATTAAGAAATGGTTTCCAGGCAAAGGTCAAATCATAGAGTTGCATCAGAAAGGTCAAATACAGAGCTTCATATGAAGAGGAAACCAATATTGTGACTAGAAAGATTTATGTTAAAACTTCAGAAATAGTTAAGGTGTTATCTCAAACCCCCAAAATGCATTGCTCCAATAATCTTAAGGTCATGCCTCACAGATAATTTCTATCAAAATAGAAAGCTTCTAGGAATCTTAAGGGTATTGTCTCACAACAGCCTTACCAGAAACCCAAGGAAAAATGTATTATCTCAAAAAATGTATGGCTATGACTTTTGTTTATGGTATAAACGGTAATAACATTAAACTTAAAAAAAAAAAATGGAGATAGCATAAAATGAAAGGAGCTCAATAAGCTAGGAATGGTTTATCAACCTGATAAAAGGCATCTACAAAAAATCCATAACTGTAACATCACACTTAAGGGTAAAAATATTGAATGCTTTCCTCCCTAAAATCAGGAACAAGTCAAAGATGACTGCTCTTGCCACTTCTGTTCAATGTAGCACTGGTATCTCTACCTAAACAATGAGAAAAGTAGAGAAAGAAAGAAAGAAAGAAAAGAAAAAAATCAGGAAAATGGGAAAGAAGGAAGAGAAGGATGGCGGGAAGAAGGAAGGAAGACATTCAGATTGAAAAGAGTTAAATTCTGTCTCTATTAGCAGATGACATTATATTGTATACAGAAATTATTAAGGAATCCACAAAAAAACTGTTGGAACTTAATAATCAAGCTCAGAATATAAGATCAATCTATAAACATAATTGCATTTTCACACACTAGGAAGGAATACTCTGAAAATGAAATTAGAATAAAACTTCACTACAATAGTTGTTGTTATTCAGCGGCTAAGTGGTGTCAGACTCTTTGTGGAGCCATGAACTGCAGCACATAAGGCTTCCCTGTCCTTCACTGTCTCCCAAAGTTGGCTCAAACTCATGTCCGTTAAGTCAGTGATGTCATCCAACCATCTCATCCTCTGTCGCCACCTTCTCCTCTTGCCTTCAATCTTTCCCAGCATCAGGGTCTTTTCCAGAAAGTTGGCTCTTTGCATTAGTTGGCCAAAATATTGAAGATTTAGTACTAGTCCTTCCAATGAATATTCAGGATTGATTTCCTTTACGTTTGACTGGTTTCATCTCCTGACTGTCCAAGGGACTGTCAAGAGTCTTCTCTAGTACCACACCATTCAAAAGCATCAATTCTTTAGAGTTTCCAGCATTGATAGGTGTTTCCTTACCACTGGTGCCACCTAGGAAGCCCATATATAAACTACTATATATAAAATAGATAAACACCAAGGACCTACTATGTAGCACAGAAAACTATAGTCAATATCAAAAATCTGTCATGACAAAGAATATATATATTCATGTGTATATATGAAACTGAATGGCTTTGCTGTACAGAAACTAACATTGTAAACTAACATTGTAAATTAACTATATTCAATTAAAATGGTTAAAAGTAAATAAATATTAAATGAAAAATAAATAAATATATAAATGCCCAATGTATATTTTTCTATCTAAAATAATCTGTAAACTCCTTGAGGGTAAGTAATATGATTAATTCTTAAAAATTTGCTACAATGCCTAGCAGCTAATCAGGACATATTAAACATGAATACCTCACATTATCTAGTTTTGTCAACTCATTGGTGGCCAAGGAATCCAGAACTGAAAATTAAGGTTATTTACAAAGATCTGTTCTAGTAGATCTAAGGCAGATTTCTTGACTCAAATTTTTTTCCTACTCTATTGCATTTGAGTTGTAATTCTAATTATATTAATGTGATATTTACCTCCAAAATGCTAGTTTATCGCTATCACTACTATCTGCATTTCTTAAACATCAAGTTTTGTCTAGGTCAATATCTTTGTTCTCCCAAAGAATTTTTCACGCCGTCTTTGATATCTTTAATGGAATTCTTGCCCACATGACCAATTATTAGAAGTATCATAGATGGCACTAAAAACTCATTAGCAGTACAAAATATGCAAACACAGACCTAGACATAAGCATAGCAATAGATGATACAGATATCGGATATATATATAAACATCAACTTGCATCAGATAACAATTTAAATGACTTTAATCTGCATAACTTAAACCCTTGCTCTTATTTGTATAGGCATTTTATTTTTAATGTTTTCTAATTTTCCTTCTTGTAATTTTGCCTTTCTTTTCTGATACTACTATCCCATCTCAAACAGGAGGGCTATTACTGAACATGCGAGGAGTTCTTTAATGGAAACACTTATGGAGTGTTTCTTTATAGTGAAAACTATAAAGACTTTCAAGAAACAGCCAAGCTTTAAGAGGTTCTTGTGTGCTCACGCTATAACCTCGTCCAGGGCTCTTTCAGCAGTGCCGGAGGATGTCACTAATTTATGGCTGTGATAAGCAATAAAGCAATAATAGTAATCGAAAGGTGCAATATTCCTTGTTTAGGGGGCATTTATGGTTATGTATTAAAACTATAAATACTTCAAGAAGCTGCAAAACTGATCTATAGAAAATGAAAGATAAGATCTCACTGCCTTCTAAAAGTGCTTTTCTAGCAGAAATCTGAGCTTGACTTCATGGTTTATAAATACAAACAAACCAGAAGTGAAATGTTCAACGTGATTACCTATCCAAGGGGACCACTTAAAATAACCACCAGCACTCAAACCTAATAAGGGTTGGAAAGGTCCTTTCTTTCATTTTCAACTTTCCATTTCCTTCCCTTGTTCTTTTGTAAAGATTGCTTTTCCTCTCTGTTTCATATCCTTTGTACACATCTTCTTCTTCCTTTGTTTCTCTTATTCTGTCTCATCTTCCCTCACATTAATTCTTACATCCACGGAGAATGAAAGTAGCAAGTGTTAGAACAGGCATTAATGTTAGGGCTTGCTTAGAAGGTAATCCAATTGACCTTGATTCATGGACCTAACATTCCAGCTTCCTGTGCAATATTGCTCTTTACAGCATCTGACCTTGCTTCTATCACCAGTCACATCCACAACTGGGTACTGTTTTTGCTTTGGCTCCATCCTTTCATTCTTTCTGGAGTTATTTTTCT
>SJYC01103424.1:0-36498 GCA_006408675.1 Madoqua kirkii
GAAATATCAGTAACCTCAGATATGCAGATGACATCACCCTTATGGCAGAAAGTGAAGAGGAGCTAAAAAGCCTCTTGATGAAAGTGAAAGAGGAGACTGAAAAAGTTGGCTTAAAGTACAACATTCAGAAAACAAAGATCATCCAGTCCTATCACTTCATGGGAAATAGATGGGGAAACAGTGGAAACAGTGTCAGACTTTATTTTTGGGGGCTCCAAAATCACTGCAGATGGTGACTGCAGCCATGAAATTAGAAGACGCTTACTCCTTGGAAGAAAAGTTATGACCAACCTAGATAGTATATTCAAAAGCAGAGACATTACTTTGCCGACTAAGGTCCATCTAGTCAAGGCTACGGTTTTTCCTGTGGTCACGTATGGATGTGAGAGTTGGACTGTGAAGAAGGCTGAGCACTGAAGAATTGATGCTTTTGAACTGTGGTGTTGGAGAAGACTCTTGAGAGTCCCTTGGACTTCAAAGAGATCCAACCAGTCCATTCTGAAGGAGATCAGCCCTGGGATTTCTTTGGAAGGACTGATGCTAAAGCTGAAACTCCAGTACTTTGGCCACCTCATGCAAAGAGTTGATTCACTGGAAAAGACTCTGATGCTGGGAGGGACTGGGGGCAGGAGGAGAAGGGGACGTCAGGGATGAGATGGTGTATGGCATCACGGACTTGATGGACGTGAGTCTGAGTGAACTCCGGGAGATGGTGATGAACAGGGAGGCCTGGCGTGCTGCGATTCATGGAGTCGCAAAGAGTCGGACACGACTAAGCTACTGAACTGAACTGAACTGAAGGAGGAAGTAAAATATTCCCTGACCTCCCCCACCAACCCCAATGTGAATTCCCTAAGAATAGGGTTGTGCTTCCATTCGAAAGCAGTTTGAACTCAGTTCAGTTCAATTGCTCAGCATGTCCGACTCTTCGCAACCCCATGGACTACAGAACAACGGGCCTCCCTGTCCATCACCAACTCCCGGAGTTTACTCAAACTGATCTCCGTTGAGTCAGTGATGCCATCCAACCAGCTCATCCTCTGTCGTCCCCTTCTCCTCTAGTCTTCAATCTTTCCCAGCATCAGGGTCTTTTCCAATGAGTCAGCTCTTCACATCAGGTGGCCAAAGTATTGGAGTTTCAGCTCCAACATCAGTCCTTCCAATGAACACTCAGGACTGATCTCCTTTAGGATGGACTGCTTGGATCTCCTTGCAGTCCAAGGGACTCTCAAGAGTCTTCTCCAACACCACAGTTCAAAGGCACTAATTCTTTGGCACTCAGCTTTCTTCACAGTCCAACTCTCACATCCATACATGACTACTGGAAAAACCATAGCCTTGACTAGATGGACCTTTGTTGGCAAAGTAATGTCTCTGCTTTTTAATATGCTGTCTAGGTTGGTCATAACTTTTCTCCCAAGGAGTAAGCGTCTTTTAATTTCATGGCTGCAATCACCATCTGCAGTGATTTTGGAGCCCCTCCAAAAAAAGTTTGCCACCGTTTCCACTGTTTATCCATCTATTTGCCATGAAGTGATGGGACCGGATGCCATGATCTTTGTTTTCTGAATGTTGAGTTTTAAGCCAACTTTTTCAGTCTCCTCTTTCACTTTCATCAAGAGGCTCTTTAGTTCTTCTTCACTTTCTGCCATAACGGTGGTGTCATCTGCATATCTGAGGTTACTGATATTTCTCCCAGTAATCTTGATTCCAGCTTGTGCTTCACCCAGCCCAGTGTTTCTCATGAAGTACTCTGCATAGAAGTAGTCTTATATGTGCAGCCTCAGTAGTCTGCACAAAAAATACATATCATAGACAGCCAAGTAGACTCTCAATGTTTGCTGAACTGGAAGAAATGTTAAAGCCTGGTCTTATTTTCCAAATTTAATTCTCACTACAGGCCCTCAACTTTAAATATTTTCCTTTTGGACAATCTGCTCATTTATATACTGATACTCTTAAACTGGGCTTCTCTGATAGCTCAGTTGGTAAGAATTTACCTGCAGTGCAGGAGACCCTGGTTCCTTTCCTGGGTCAGGAAAATCCCCTGGAGAAGGGATAGGTTATCCTTTTTAGTATTCTTGGGCTTCCTTCGTGGCTCAGATGGTAAAAAATCTGCCTGCAATGCAGGAGACCTGGGTTCGATCCTTGGGCTGGGATGATCCCTTGGAGGAGGGCATGGTAACCCACTCCAGTATCCTTGCCCAGAGAATCCCATGGACAGAAGAGCCTGACAGGCTGCAGTCCATGGGATCACAAAAAGTCAGAAACATGACTGAGCAACTAAGCACAACACAGCATCCTTAAACCACTCTTAAGCCACACATCTAATGGAGACAGATAATGAGCAAATATTCTGAGCTCCTGGAAGAAGGGGCTGCCTGGAAATCACAAGGCATGGTAAGATGAACAAATCCTTAGCTTTAATCAGACACACATTTGACTTAAGTGGACCAACAGAGAGAAAAGAATAAAACTTCAAAATTTCTAGATTATGTTCTGAAAGGCAAGGTGTATACAAGAACCAGATGGCATTTTCAGCTCTCTAATATCTTTTTTAAACTTATATATATGTCTACTGCCTGATTTTGTACATTTACTTTTCAGTTTAGTTTTCAGAAATAGTTTGTGTATGAAAGCAGTAGGCATACAGCCATCCTAAAACAACTTCTGTATTCCAACTAGACTGGCTAGCCCTTGCCTCAAAAGAAACCAATCTCTAAAACACCACTACCACGCCATCATTCATGCTGTGTCCCAGACCTCAACTTCCCTGGGTTTAGAAATCCTTACTTGATATTTTTTGACTGACTCTTATCCATCCTTCAACTCAAGTTATCCCATCTCCCTGTTAGCATATCTACTTGGCCACCAAAATCACTGCTTCCTTTGAATTGCTAAGGCATTTACTCTCTGTACCATTCAGAACTGAGCATGTGACAACTTTTTTTTTTTTTTTTAAACCAGGAATTACTTACCGTATTTACTGTTAAAGGTATCACCAAGTAATAAGTTCACGGGGGAGGAATGTTACACATTTTTGTATTTATCCTGTGTGAGCATAACATTTTGCTCACTGGTTGATGGCTTCCTAAACAATACACTAAATTTGCTAGTATAAGTGTTCCCCTCCCCAGCAACATTGGACCATAATAGATCCCTTTAAACAAAATCAACGGATTCAGGTGAGGAGACAGAAGCCTGACTCAATGGAGACATAAGACTTGGATTTTAGTCTTTTGGGCCCTGCCAAATGTGACTTTGGACTAGGCATGTGACGTTTTAGTTTTCACCTCTGTAGGGAGATAATAAAAGTTATTGCATCTTAAAAAATTGTGGGGATTAGATAAAATAATGAATGTAAAATAGCTTTTAAACTGTCAAACACTCTATAAATGTAAAGTATTATTATTATCCACTGGCAATCAACCAAGTCATAAAAAGTGTTGTATTTCTTTATGTTCAGGAATAATTTCTGTTGCTACTGCAGTAAATTCAAGCTATATTTAGGTAAAATACTAGTTGAAAGAAAGTAATTTCCAAAGTTTAGTAAGTAGAATGATAAAACCTATTCAATGTTTATGAAGAGGCATATTTGCCAGACTATAAGTACTCATTCCCTGATAAGGCCAAAGAGCTGGTCTCCTTACTTTCACACTTGCTCTACAGCCTGTCATGAACAGCGCTGCTCAAGTGTTTCTTTTAAAACCTAAATCAGGGACTTCCCTGGTGGTCCAGTGGTTAAAATGCTGTGCTTCCACTGCAGGGGGTGCAGGTTCAATCCCTGGTCGGGGAACTAAGATCCTGCATGCCACATGGCATGGCCGAAAAATAGAAAAAATTAAAAAAAAACCCTAAACCTAAGTAAGACCATGTCATTTCTCTGCCTGAAACCTCCAGGGGTCTCCCAACTCAATGCAAAATGCAGCCCTCAGGGTTTCTGAAGCCCTCACTGAGCTGCCCCCCTACTACCGCTGTACTCACCTTCCTACTCCTCTCCCTGCCTGCTGTGCTTTATCTCACTGGCTGCCTTTTCAGGCATGCTCCTGCTCTGTGGTTCCATATCACTGGAATACTTTGCTCCCATATATATAAACAGGCATGGCCTGAGCCTTTGCTTTTTTTTTTCCTTCCAGGTTTCTGCTCAAACGTTACCCTTTTAAGAGAAGCCTTCCTCAACCATCCACTATGAAAAGCAATACTTCCAACCTCAGAGATTCATTTTCCCTCTTCCCTATTTCAATGCTCCTTTTAACACTTAGCATCATCAACACCCTATAGAGGTCCGTGTAAATCTGTTCTGTCTCAGTTTTCCCTTCTTGAAGGAAAGCTCCATGAATGCAGAGATGTCATCTCTTATGTTCAGTTCTATGTTTAGAATGGTGCCTGATACGGATAAGAAATGGTATCTGTTGAACAAATCGTGAATGAATATTTCCAATAAATAAATGGGCAAAATGTGTACCTGGAAAGGCATGAATTTCGACTGAGATGGAGCTCCATCTTTTCCCATCCAATGGCATATATTTCAGAATAAATCTATTTCACTATTAATGAATATATTTCTGCATGATATTTTTCATTCTGAGAAAACCTATAGGCATTCAAAAATACTCATTCAACAAATATTTACTGATGCCTTAGCAAGTGCCAGATATGATAGTAGGCACTGTGGAGAGTAGCATGAGTAAGATCTGTCTCTACCCTTCAGAAGAGTCATATTAAGGAACTGTTGGTATATATTTTGATCAAAAATAGTGTATATGATATTTCAGGATAATACCACTGCTTATGTATACTCTAAATGGTATTTGTTTCCTATAATTAAATCAATGAGAATTATGTAACTAGAGAGTTTCCAAGCTTGGCTGTGCATTTAAAAAAGAAAAAAACATTTCTGGTTCCACTTCAGATCTATGTACGTATGCTATGTCACTTCAGTTGTGTTTGACTCTTTGTGACCCCACGAACTGTAACCCACCAGGCTCCTCTGTCCATGGGATTTTCCAGGCAAGAATAGTGCAGTGGATTGCCATTTCCTTCTCCAATCTGTGTATATACGTATGTATATATACATATGTGTGTTGTCTGTGCATATATACATATATGGATATACACATATATGTGTGTTGTCTGTGTGTTTATACCTCAGATCTACTGATTTAGAAATCAATCTGAAACAGTCTGGTCTTCATGTCAGCATTTAGAAAAGATCAACATAACTTGCTGTATTTCCTTCTGATTTAACTGCTTTCAAGTTCAGAATATCTGAAAAGAAATTTTATTGTTTAACTTTGCTTTTAAAATCAATTTTATTCATTAAAAATCAATTTTATTGCAGTCATTTTGAATATATAGTTTAATGAGTTTGACAAATATATACATCCATATAACTATACCACAGTCAAGATATGAAACATTTATATCACCCCTCAAAATTCCCTGTGCTCTTTACAGTCAATTCCATCCTGACCTCTGGCAACTGCTGATTGATTTGGTATATTTAGGTGATTTTTTCCTTTTCAATATATATCATAAACCCTGTAATAATTTTGCTTTAAAAAGTCGATAATTAGTGTTTGGATAACACCTCTCTGTCACTAAAATCTAAAGAAGTTATCTTGCACACAGTATCAACTAGATCTTACTTTTTTGACCAGTCTGACATTTTTGCTATAAATTGTAGTATTTAGACCATTCAAGTTTAATGTCATTGGCGACACGGTTGAGTTCAGCTCTACTGCCCTACTATTTGTCTCATCTGTTCTTTGTTCCTTTATTCTTCTGCCTTCTTCTGGATTAGTTTGGCTCTTTTTAGCATTCCACTGATCTCTACTATTGGCTTCTAAGCCAGAAGTTGGTAAGCTTTTTCTGTAAAGGACTACATTTCAGGTGTTGAGGCCAATACTCAGTTTTGCCACCGTAGGGCAGAAGCAATCACAGGCAATATGTAAATAAGTGAACATGGCTGTGCTCCAATAACCTTGGTTTACCAAAACAGGTAGTGAGCCAAATTTGACCTGTGGGCTAAAGTTTGCCAGCCCACTGGAAGGTTTGTTTTTTGTTTGAATGGCTATGCTAGGGATTAAAATGTTTCTTTAACATTTCAGAGTCTACTTTCAAATAATATTAGGGTATTTAATTGATAATATAAGAATATTAGAACAGTTTGTTTCCATTTTTTCTCTCCCATCCTTTGTGATATTATTACCTAACTTTCCTCTATGTGTCACAGAGGACATGCCACAATATAGTCTTTATTTTTGCTTTAAATAATCATCTTTTAAAAAAATTTAAAAGAAAAGGCATTTTATATATCCACAGGTATATCATTCCTGGTACTATTTATTTCTTTGTGTAGACCTAACTATCAATGTGGTATCATTTTCCTTCTGCCTAAATAACTTCCTCTAACATTTTTTATAATGATCATCTATTGGCAATGGATTCTCTCTTCTTTGTTTGCCTTAAAAAGCCTTTATTTAACTGTTATTTTGGAAAAATATATTTACTGGACTTAGAATTCTGGATTTAAAGGATTTTCATTTCTTCAAAATGTTAATGATGTGTTTCCATCGTCTTCTGGCTTGTATAGCTTCTGAAAAGAAGTCCGCTGTCATTCTCATTTTCTGCTCCAATCTTTAATGTATTACTTTTACTCTAAATATTTTAAAGATTAAAAAAAAAATCACTGGCTTTAAAGTTTTTATTTTTATGTACTTTGGTATGATCTTGTATATGTTCTGGTTAAGTTTGCTAGGCTTTTCAGATCTCTGGGTTTATGGGTTTCGTCAAATTTGGAAAGTTTGGGAAGCATTACTTCTTCAAATTATTTTTTGCTCCCTTTTCTTTCTCCTTTCCTTCTGAGACTTCACTTACACATTTATCCTAGATTTTGTGATACTGTCTCAAAGGTCACTGAGTTGGTGCTCACTTTTTTAAAGTCTTTTTTTTCCTTTGCAGTAATTTTAGATAATTTCTATGTTTCCAACAGTGAGACTGCAAATTGTTTCTTCTGCAATTTCTAACCTCTTGTTAAGTACACCAAGTGAAATTTTTACTTCAGGTGTTTTATTTTTCATATCTAGAAGTTTCCTTTGATTTTGTCTCCCACTTCTCTCCTGATAATGCTCATGTTTTCCTTGAAATCCTTGAGTATATTTATTAATACAATTGTTTTAAATTCTTGTGTGCTAATGGGAGAGTTCCATTTCTTTTTTTTAACAGAAAGAATTTAATATAGGAAATTTGCTACATAGGAATTGGAGGGCTAGAAAAATGAAACTAGGGTAATAATTTTAGGAAGCAGCTATTGTGTCCTCAGAGAGATTTCTGCTTCTATGTCAAAGGGATTTCCTAGGCAAGAATACTGGAGTGGGTTGCCATTTTCTTCTCCAGGGGATCTTCCTGACCCAGGGATCAAACTCACATTTCCTGCATTGCGGGTGGATTTTTTTTACCATTTTGCCACCAAGGAGGTCCAAGAACTCAGAAGAGAAGCTCTTAAGAGTCAGTGTTCAGACCTCCAAGAAGAGGTCACTGCCCAGTTGCAGGTCATATTTGTGAGGGAGCATATAGGGCTGGTTCTCCATGTGCTAAAAGAAGCTGGGTGCTTGGGTCAGGATCCAATGCTGAGGTGATGCTGCAAGAGGTGCAGAAACCAGGTAGGTGTAGGAACCACTGGCTCCGATTCCCACCTCAGTCTCCCTCTACTGCCTCCCTACTGGCAGAACCTAACAAAGGGCCATCAGTCCAAAGGTACTCTGAAATGTGATTTGGAGAGATCCAGCCTCTGCATGGCACCCCACTCCAGTACTCTTGCCTGGAAAATCCCACGGACAGAGGAGCCTGGTAGGCTGCAGTCCATGGGGTCGCTAGGAGTCGGACACGACTAAGTGACTTCACTTCTACTTTTCACTTTCAGGCATTGGAGAAGGAAATGGCAACCTACTCCAGTGTTCTTGCCTGGAGAATCCCAGGAACGGGGGAGCCTGGTGGGCTGCCGTCTATGAAGTCGCACGGAGTTAGACACAACTGAAGCGACTTAGCAGCAGCAGCAGCAGCAGCAGCTTCTGCATCACAGATGAGTGTGTGGAAAGAAAAGTGGATGGGGGTTGAATTACTGCAGATAAACAACTAGCAAGTCTTTTACACAGCAGATTTGGACTCTGCATGCAAAGCAGGCTCTAAGCTTTGATATTTGGATGTCTGTCTAGTATCTTTCTTTTAGATTTAATTGGCTTTTTCTTCCTTAGTAATTTATTTTTTTGCCTATTTTTAAAATTTGAGTTAAAAAAATTTTTTTTACAATGTTGTGTTGATTTCTGCCATGAAGTGAAGTGAAGTGAAGTGAAGTCGCTCAGTTGTGTCTGACTCTTTGCAACGCCATGGACTGCAGCCTACGAGGCTCCTCAATCCATGGAATTCTCCAGGCAGGAATACTGGAGTGGATTGCCATTTCCTTCTCCAGGGAATCTTTCAGACTCTGGGATCGAACTTGGGTCTCCCACATTACAGGCAGACGCTTTACCATCTGAGCCACCGCAAATCAGTCATAATTATACATACATTCCTCCATCCATAGCCTCCCTCCCGTCTCCCTCATTCCACCCCTCCAGGTCATCCCTGGGTTCCCTGTGCTGCACAGCAGCTTCGCACCAGCTATCCATCTTACACCTGATAATGTATACACACTGACGCCGCTTTCCCCATTTATCCCACTCTCTCTTTCCTCGACATTCTCTGTATCTCCGTCTCCAGTCCTTCCCTACAAATAGGTTCATCAGTACCATTTTTCTAGATTCCATATATTAATATATGTATTAATATATTTGTTCTTTTTCTGACTTATTTTCACTCTGTATAACTCTGGCTCTAGGGTCATCCACCTCATGAGAGTCTCATTTCTATTGACTGATTATTTTTCTAGTTATGGTCTTTCATTCACTATCAGAAGAATAAAAAATTTTTTCATGTACTGATTTTTATTTAGATGCCAGATATTTGCATTATGTTGTTGAGTGATTTTACTGTAATCCTTTAAAGAGTGTGAAACTTGATACTGGCAGGTAGTTAACTTACTTGTAGAGAACCAGTGTAGGAGACCTGGGTTTGATCTCTGGATCAAGAAGATCCCCTGGAGAAGGAAATGGCAGCCCACTCAAGTATTCCTGCCTAGAGAATTCCAAGGACAGAGAAGCCTGGTGGGCTACAGTCCATGGGCGGCAAAGAGTCAGACATGACTGAGTGACTTTCACTTTTCACTTCAAATTGTTAAACAGAACCGCATCATAACTACTGATAATATACATAGGTTGACAACTGCTGCAATTTTAATATTTGTCACATCATCATTAAAAAGCCCACCTTACTGTGAAATCCCACTGAAGGAGCAGGAAAATATTGTGACAGGAGACAGATGTGATGGGATCATTGTTAGTTCTTCTGTGAACAGCACTAGTCTTTCTGGAAGAAGCCTGCCTTCAGGTAGAACTCATATAATGAATTTGCATCTGATCTAATATATCAGATGATTCACATCTTGACTTTCTAGGGTAAAGTCATTGTCATTGCTGATTCTACAGAGCAGTAGCTTCCAGTATATATAGTGTATGTTTCTTCCATTTATTGTGTTTATTCGATGATTCACTGAGTACCATTTCTTTGACAGCCACTGCTAAGCACACAGTCTCAGTTAATTTTTATACCAACTTTTGTCAATATAGGAAGATCAGGTATCACCTTTAATCTTATATATCATACACGCACACACACACACATATTCACTCTATGGTACACATGTGCCCACGTGGGCAAATATACACACTTTCTGTGTCATCTCTGCTTTTTCTGAGAGGATCTGGCCAACAGGAATCTACACTGACTCCTATATAGCCTTATCTGTATAAAACAACTAAGATTCTTCTAAAGTGAGAGAGGATAGGAAATATCTGCTATCACAAATGGATAACTTTATACTGACCTTCATTTCACTTTATCTGACATAATGTTGACTTCGTGGCCAACACAAAGCAAACCTTAAATTAGGAAACACTAAAACATGTTATTTTATGTATAATGCAAAGGAATTAGAGTTAATTTCGTTTTTCACTAAAGGTTTATGGTTTACATTAGATGCAGCTTGTTACTTTTTAGTGGTATGAAAAGGACCTGTATATAATTTCAGATTCCACATATCTCATTTGTATTTTCTTTTAGAAAATGTCTAAGTTAAAATCAATGCTCTACTATTCATTTAAGCTCCTTTGCCTTCAATAAAACTAACTGATAAACCCTAATAATTAATGGCCTGATTAAACCAAAATGACTTACATCTGCCCTGATGACTGCCATTTATAATCAGTCACTTTAAAGACTCATCTTTTTTGTGCTTTGCTTACAGAAGAAAGGCTATGATGCTTTTAAGCAAGCTGAATGAAAAGCTGTATGCTCTCAGCTGCTTGTTTTCCATAACGTGAAATTGCATTAAAATAAGCATAGTTACAACTGTCTTCTTAAAAATAATGTTTCTGGCCTAATCTGTTGTGCTCTTGTTTATGGCTTGGAATGAAGTTGAAAACAAGCCAAAACAACAACAAAAATTATTTTAGTATTCCTGGAACTATTCTTGAGAATTATAGAATTTGCATGTTTTAAGTGAAAACACGGAAGAGAGAAATTCATTGACTATATACTAGGTTTGTTGATGATTCAGATATAAGGTGGATTATTTTACTCAGATAAAGTGAAACTTAAATCAGAGGATTTAGTTAGCCTAAATTTGAATTCATATGATGGAATTTGAAGCAAATTCCAACATAAAAAGATTCCATTTGCTTCAAATTCCATCATATGAATTCAGATTTAGGCTAAATTAGTTATTATAGCTTATTTATTTCAAAAAAGGATTTGAGGGTGCATGTGTATGAAAGAGTGCATGTGTATGTGTGCGTGTATGATATATAAGATTAAAGGTGATATCTGATCTTCCTATATTGACAAAAGTTGGTATAAAAATTAACTGAGACTGTGTGCTTAGCAGTGGCTGTCAAAGAAATGGTGCTCAGTGAATCATCGAATAAACACAATAAATGGAAGAAACATACACTATATATACTGGAAGCTACTGCTCTGTAGAATCAGCAATGACAATGACTCTTACCCTAGAAAGTCAAGATGTGAATCATCTGATATATTAGATCAGATGCAAATTTCATTATATGAGTTCTACTAGCTTTGTAAGATTTTACCCTACAAAAGCAGAGGCTGATACTTGGCCAAAAACTCAAGGAGACTTCCATGTAACTTCCTGAGCTCTTTCTCTGCACAGCTCCTTCCTCACTAGGACTCTGCTCTATAAATTTCAGCCATTTCAGTCTTCTTGATTACCTCCAAGGCAGGCTCACTTGAAGTACTTAGAGGATTATTAGGGGCTTTCCAGGTGCCACTAGTGGAAAAGAATCCACTTGCCAATCCAGCAGTCTAGAAACTTAGGTTTGATCCCTGAGTTGGGAAGATTCCCTGGAGGAGGGCATGCAACCCATCCCAGTATTCTTGCCTGGAGAACCCCATGGACAGAGGAACCTCGTGGGCTACCCTACATAGGGTCACAAAGAGTCAGACGTGACCAAAGCGACTGAGCATACATGCATGTAGAGGATTATTAGAACTATTAGGAAGCTGGAAAAATGGCAGAACTTACAAACAGGATATCAGTATCATGCCACAGGTGGTTTTCTAGAAGAGCCTGTAGCTAAATAAGAATCAGCCTCAAAGTGTCTTTTAAAATTAAATGTAAATTCATTATATGAGTTCTACTAGCTTTGTAAGATTTCACCATATAATCTTTGTGGTTGCATTTGTATTTTAACTTTAATAAAGTATGAAATATCAATTAATTATTGACACTGATCATACAGTATGTATCACTGGAAAATGATTATTTCTTTTCAAAACTGATATGCATTAGGTATCTGATTCATTGTGATTACAAATATTTAAAGAAAGATACATACCACCCCAGGTAGCTACTCAAGAGAAATGAAAACACAGAACCAAATAAAGACTTGTGTATGAACAGTATCATTATTCATAATAATCCCAAACTGGATACAATCCAAGTATCACTCTACTAGTAAATGGATAAATTTCTAGAAACATACAAACTTCCAAGATTGAACATGAAGAAATAGAAAATTGAAAGAGACCAAATACTAGTAAGGAGATTGAATCAGTAATATTAAGACTTCCTATAAACAAAAGACCAGAACCAGATGGCTTCACTACTGAATTCTAAAGCAAACAGTCAAAGAAAAATGAATACCAGTTCTTCTCAAACTCTTCAGAAAAACAGCATAAGAGGAAACACTTCCAAATTCATTTTGTGAGGCCAGCATTACCTTGATGCGAAAACCAGACAAAAAAAATCTGACTATTCAAAGGAAAACTAAAAGACACTCTCTTAAATAATGGTGTTTGAAAAAAATGCACAATCACACTTTAAAAAATGAAACTGGACCATTATCTTACAACATACACAAAATTTCACTCAAAATGGATTAAAGACTTGCATATAGGACCTGAAGGCATAAAGGCCCTTGAAGAAAACAGAAGGGCTTAGTTCCTTGATATCAGTCTTGACAAGGATTTTTTGTGGATTTGACATCAAAAGCAAAGGCAACAGGGACTTCCCTGGTAGTCGCATGGTAAACAACACGTCCTGGAATGCAGGGGACATGGGTTCAATTCTTGGTCTGGGAAGATTCCACATGCTGTGGTGCAACTAAGCCTGTATACACAACTGCTGAAGCCCGCACGCCCTAGAGCCTGTGCTCCAGAACAAGAGAAGCCACCACAAGGAGAAGCCTGCGCACTGCAAACAGAGAGCAGTCCTCGCTCCCTGCAACTAGAGGAAAAGCCATGTGCTACGACAAAGACCCAGAACAGCCAAAAAATAGAGTGAAAATAGAAAAGCAAAGGCAACAAAAGCAAAAAAAAACAAAAAAACAAAAAAAAACCCACAAACCCACACAAGTGGGACTACATCAAACTAAAAACCTCTGCAGAGCAAGGGAAACCATCAACAAACTGGAAAAGCAACCAAATGAATAAGAGAAACTATTTGCAAATCATGTATCTGATTAAAGTCTGTCTGTCTGCATGTGTGCTTGGTCGTGTCCAACTGTTTGTGATCCTTTGGACGGTGGAGTCCACCAGACTCCTCTGTCCGTGGGATTTTTCAGACAAGAACACTGGAATGGGTTGACAAGTCTTCCTCCAGGCGATCTTTCTGATCCAGGGATTGAACTCCTGTCTCCTGTCTCTTGCACTGCAGGTGTACTCTTTACCCTCTGAGCCACTGGGGAAGCCCTGCTTGATTAAGGGTTAACATCTAAAATATATAAAAAGTTCAGACAACCCAACAGAAGGAAAAAAAAAAGTCAACATGACTGAAAAACGAACAGAGGGTCTGAACAGACATTTTTCTAAACAAGACATACAGATGGCCAACAGGTACACGAAAAGGCTCCACATCTCTAACCATCAGAGAAAGGCAAATCTAAACCACAATAAGATACCACCTCACATCTGTTTGGATGGCTATTATCAAAAGACAAGAAATAACAATTGCTGGCAAGGGTGTGGAGAAAAGGGAACCCTGGTCACAGCTGATAGAAATGTACATTGGTACATGGAAAATGGGCTTCCCTGGTGGCTCAGATGGTAAAGAATCTGCCTGACGTGCAGGAGACGTGGGTTGGATCCCTGGGTCAGGAAGATCCCCTGGAGAAAGGAATGGCTACCTGCTCCAGTATTCTTTCTGGGAAATCCCATGGACAGAGCAGCCTGGCGGGCTACAGTCCATGGGGTCGCAAAGAGTAGGACAAAACCGAGTGACTAACACTTTCACTTTTACTATGGGAAACAGTATGGAGATTCCTCAAAGTATTACAAACACAGCCACTGTAAGATCCACCAATTCTACCTCTGGGTATTCATTCAAAAGAAATAAAACACTCACCCCAAAAGGTCTCTACACCCCCATGTTCACCACACCAATAATAACTGAACAAGGAAACAACCTGAATATCAATAAAGAAAATGTGGTACATACAGCGTGGTGTATATATATGTACTAAATACAATGATGTATATATAATGAGATATTTTTTAGCCACAAAAACATGGTATCTTGTCATTTGAGACCACATGAATGGAGCTCAAGGGCAGTATGCTAACTGAAATAATCAGAAAAAGACAAATACCATGTGATCTTACTTATAAGTAGAATCTAACAACAACAACAGCAAAACAAACTCATAGATACAGAGAACAGACTGGTATTTGCTGAGGAGAGGGAGGGGATTTGCGAGGGGGGCAAAATAAGTGAAGGGAGTCTAAAGTACAAACATCTGTTTTTAAAATAAATATGTCACTGCTGCTGCTGCTGCTGCTGCTGCTAAGTCGCTTCAGTCGTGTCCGACCCCATAGACGGCAGCCCACCAGGCTCCCCCGTCCCTGGGATTCTCCAGGCAAGAACACTGGAGTAGGTTGCCATTTCCTTCTCCAATGCATGAAAGTGAAAAGTGAAAGTGATGTCGTTCAGTTGTGTCAGGCTCCTCCGTCCATGGGAGTCTCCAGGCAAGAGTAGTGGAGTGGGGTGCCATTGCCTTCTCCGACGTATGTCACAGGGATATAATTTAATACACAGCGATTACATTTAATAATACTGTATTACACATTTTAAATTTGCTAAGAGAATAAACCACAAAAGTTTTCATCATGAGAAAAAAATTATGTATGGTAACAGATGTTAACTAGGCTTATTTTGGTGATCACTTCACAATATATACAAATATTAAACCATTATGTTGTACACCTGAAACTAATATAATATTGTATGTCAATTATACCTCAATTTTAAAAAGACATTTTTAAAAAAGGAATGAACTCCTGATATATCCATGTTACTAAATGGATAAACCACAAAACAATTATGCTAAATCAAAGAAGTGAGATAGAAAAGACTTCATGTTATATAAATCTGTTTATGTAAAATGTCTAAAAAAGGCAAATCCACAAATTCAGAAAACAGGTTAGTGGTTTCTGGAGGCTGGGGCTAGGAACAGGAACTGAACACAAATGGGCATGTGGCTTCTTCTTTGGGATGATGGGAAATGTTCTCAAACGGATTACAGTGATGGCAACACAATTCTCTATTTATTAAAAACCCCTCACACTTAAAATGGGTGAGTTTTATGATACGTAAGTTATATAACAACGAAGTGGTTTTAAAAGTCAGCCCCCAAACACAATTTTTTAACTCCTCCATAGTTTCTGGGGTGCTTTGTGATCCCTGTGGTCACCTTCTCACTCTATTTATAACAAATTATAAAACAAGAGCTATTTACGCTAATCATATACTACATATCAATGGTAAAATGGTTATTACTTCTCAAAACTAACACATTCTAGAAGACTTGATCGTGATTATAAGTATTTTTAAAAGATACTAAATTTTAAATGTTACTTTTGTGTATTTAAGATTATTTCCCAAAATGACTAAGGCTATGTATACAAAATGTGAAAACAAATGGTCCAAACATGAAAATTTTGATCCACCAACCATAGCTGCCTCAATAACCTCTAGTACTCCTTTGACTGATTTCAGGCTGGACTGACTCTTTTTTCTTTCCCCTTCACTGAACTGACCAAATTGACTGTGGAAATTGGTATCATGTTGAGACAAACCCATGTTGCCACCCATAACTGCCTCATGCAGGAAACGATATTCTATCCATGCTGCATCAATTAGCCATTAAACAACCCACATAAACAGCATCAAGCCGAAGCTTGATAATAAAGGCCCACAGGAGCATGTGCTTTCTGCAGCTCTTCACAAAAGGCTCCTCCGCCCACTGCCCAGCCCCCACCCCCAGCACAACCAGGGGTCAGAGAGGGAGACAACCCTCCACAGGAAATGACTGGGTACTGAGGGGGCTGTTCAAAACAAATAAATAAAATCCCTTTCTCAGAACTACGATTGGAGTAATCCAATGCGCTTTATACAGGGCTCTATACATCAATTTTAAGTTTAGTTGCAAAGAAAACCACTCTGCATATATGACTCTAGGCTTTCTCTTTTCAGAAAAGGAAATTCATGCAAACTGAGGATTCTCTTTTTGCTGTGATCTATTCAAATCAGGTTCTGGTGATGCGTCTGACTTCTGCTCCCTTCTGGTCTCCATTGTGTCTTATAGTTAAAATGTTTAGTTTGCTCTGTGCTTTCATGTGGAAGTCTCACTGAACGCTTTTAGAAACGGGCACCATGCAATCCTTAAGGAAACATGAGCTCAGTTTTAAAATACAGCATGTAGTTCTCTTGTGGGATGATAATGGAAGCAGAAATAAACTTCTCTTCCATTTTTTCCCTCTATAAAGCAATTACAATATTTTGCTTGAATGCCAGAAAACCACTCAGTTTACCAGGAGCTGGAGGACACATTTCAGGTCTTCACTCCTAGTAAGCTCTTGTACTATTATGCCAGTGTGCTTCAGCAACCTTCTTTCATTATGTTATTATGTTTAATTGTCTTATGAAAAAACAACTAATATATCTATCTAGTTATTTCTTGGGGACTGTATTCTAATGAATGAGAACAGCAGGTACAATTAAATATAGACTATATGACACTCTGCATTACAAATGCATCTGTGCACAACAGGAACACACTTAAGAGAAAACCACAATGCGATATAAAAGGTATTCTAATCATTCCATCACACAGTAAAGGGTAGGCCATCCAAATATTCTTGGAAAAGCCTTAAATAAAATTAAGCAGCATAATTAGCCATCCTAAATGGAAGCTATTATCTAGAGTCTCATGATTCAGTTCTGAATGGAAGCAACAACCATTGGTTTTCTCTCTGTATATATGACGAAGGCAGGAGACAATGTGGCATTTATAAGACTAATACCAGAGACAAAAAGGCTTAGGCCTCTCAACTCGGCCTTCCTTTTAGTAGTAAGTAAAACACAGTGGATCTTAGATCCTACCCAGCAACATTCTCTGGCTGATGCATGGAAAATACCAGGTATGGAGGAATAGGTTCCTGGGAGTCAGAAAGGAACTATATTCTGCCCCAGCTCTTAACTACTTACTTCCCATGAATCTAAGATACTTCAAGACATAAGATTCCTATGATTACAAAATCTTTTCTGTGAAGAAGGAAAGGAAGCAACAGAATACCACATAAATAAATTATAAGATACATTTTGATTACAGACTTGACTTGGAGTAGCATGTCCAGAAGACCAACTGTGGTAAATTATTCTAAAGCATAACAAAAATTAGGGCAGATTATACTTCTCTGCTGCTTCTGCTAAATCGCTTCAGTTGTGTCCAACTCTGTGACCCCATAGACGGCAGCCCACCAGGCTCCCCGGTCCCTGGGATTCTCCAGGCAAGAACACTGGAGTGGGTTGCCATTTCCTTCTCCGATGAGTTAAAGTACAAAGTAAAAGCAAAGTCGCTCAGTTGTGTCTGACTCTTTGCGACCCCATGGACTACAGCCTACCAGGCTCCTCCGTCCATGAGATTTTCCAGGCAAGAGTACTGGAGTGGGGTGCCATGGCCTTCTCTGATACTTCTCTGGCACTTGCTATATGCCAAGCACTGGGCTAAATGCATTTATCATCATATGTATTCTACAGCTTATTTAATTCTCATCATAACCCTTGAGATAGGTCTATTATTAACCCCATTTTACAGGTGAGTAAATTGAGACTCAAGTTAGTGAAATTACTTGCTCAAAGCCATACAACTAGAGTTTACAATCCTAACTCTTAAACCCTAGCAAAGAGCATTATGTTTATGAGATAAATATCTGAATTTGTGGGCTAGGTTACTATCTCAGTTTTGGCCTTGAATAGCTGTGTTGATGTTTATCATATGCTTACTTTAGATTTTTTCACTTATCACATAAAGTAGACACAGGAGAGAAAATTAAGGAAGGTGCTAACTATTCTCTCGCTTAACCTCTTGCTGCTTGTCTTGATAAGCAGTAATTTGAATTATTTTATAACATAGCTATTATGTGCCAGACAGAGTGCTGTGATCTCAAAGAGGTTAAAACTAATCCAAGGTCACATAGTTAAGTTGTATTAAGAAGATAAAGCAGAACTTAAATCTTGATCTGACCCTAAATCTAGAGCTATCAATCAATTATCACTTTTCTCCTGATTCAGTTATTTATCTTTTTTAAGCTTCAGTTTCTTCATCTGATAATGGGAAGACAATGACACCTTCCTTGCAAGGTTATAAAGAAGCTTAAATAAAATGATACGCACAAAAGATCTAATACAACAGTACAAATAAAGCACTCAAAAAATAATATCAATAACAATAATAATTACTGCATCCAATGGAGAAGAAATTTAATTCCCCAACAGCAACAGAATAAATTTAATTTCCATGGTGCTGATCACCTTAAATCATGCCTTTGGAGAAAGGGACAGCCATGGAGGTTTAACTGCTAAACATTCTTTAGCAAAACATTCTATTTGAAGATAAATATCTTACTTTACTAACAGAGGAACAAAGGATGACTTGCAATTAAGCTACACTACAAAAAATTCCAGGAGAAAAAAATTATTCCCAGAAAACTGCGATTCAATTTATTCACCTAACAAATACACATTGGCACACAATCAGTGTTACAAACGTACTGAGGCCTCCAACCCTCTACCAATAGGAACTACCTAGCATACAGCTGTTCTCCCCTCCCTCTGAAGAAACTCTAAAACTCATAGTTAGATTGAAAGACAAAGCTGTGATCAAGGCTTAGTCACTCAAACATGCAACAGCCCACAGAGGGCCTCATGCTGGCTTGTTGGGGCAGCGGCTCACCATTAAGGTGAGGCATATATTTGGGTGCCATAAAGAACTGTGAGTCAAACACACAACGACATCAGTTCAGTTCAGTTCAGTCGCTCAGTCGTGTCCAACTCTTTGAGACCCCATGAGCCGCAGCACCCCAGGCCTCCCTGTCCATCACCAACTCCCAGAGTTCACTCATCGAGTTCGTGATGCCATCCAGCCATCTCATCCTCTGTCATCCCCTTCTCCTCCTGCCCCCAATCCCTCCCAGCATCAGAGTCTTTTCCAGTGAGTCAACTCTTCGCATGAGGTGGCCAAAGTACTGGAGTTTCAGCTTTAGCATCATTCCTTCCAAAGAAATCCCAGGGTTGATCTCCTTTAGAATGGACTGGTTGGATCTCCTTGCAGTCCAAACAACAACATAATCTACTTTGAATCCCAATCCCCAGCCAGGCAGAAGCATCTTAGGGTAGGTATTTATAGGGGACTAAATACCCTCTCAGACTATTTGTAATCCCTCCCTGTATTGAACATGACTTCTCTTCCCAAAGGTTTTCACTGATACTCATTTTCAGAAAGAAGGGAAAGTGGCTTGCAGGACAATCTCCCTGGGTCCTCACCTTCTTAGAAATGTCCTAAAAGGGATGGCTCTGTCTATGATAAATCCCATCACAGATGCATGGGTGACAGAAAAACTAAGTCCACAATATCAGTCCTCTCTGATTAAGTATCCCACCCCAACACAGACAATCATAGAACAACCACATATTCTTTATTACTAAGCTTTTTAATTTGAAATAATTGTAGACTTGCATGCAGTTATAAATAAAAGAATACAGACATTCTGTATACCCTCTACCCATTTCCTCCCAATGGCAACCTCTTGAAAATCTATAGTACAATATCACAAATGAGATACTGACACTGATACCTTCAGGACACAGAATGTGCTCATCACCACATCTTCTATAGCCACACCACCTCCTTCCTAAACCTGCATCCTCTCATTAGCCTCTAGAAAACACTAACCTACTCTCCATTTCTGTAATTTTGTCATTTCAAGAATTTTATAAAAATGGTCACACAGTATGTAATATTTTGTGACTAGGGTTTTTTTTTTTTTTTTTTCGTCATCATTCTCTGGAGACTCATCCAGGATATGTATATCCAAAGCTCATTCCTTTTTACTGCTGAGTAGTAGTACATGGTGTGAATGGCGCACAGTTTGTTTAACATTCATTCATAAATGATGTCAGGGCTGTTTCTAGTTTTTGGCTGTTATGAACAAAGCTACTATAAATATCTGTGTACAGCTTTTTGTGTGAACATAAGTCTTCATTTCTCTGGGATGAATGCCCAGGAGTGCAAATGCTGGGTCATGTGGTAGTTGCATGTTTAGACTTTAAAGAAATGCCAACTGTTTTCCAGCAGGGCTACATTGTTATACATTCCTATCAGCAATGTGTCAGTGATCTAATTTCTCTGCATCCTTGCCAGCATTTGATGTTATCGCTATTTTTAAAATTTTAGCCATTCTGGCAGGTGTGTAGTAGTACCTTGCTGTGGCTTTAATTTGCATTGTCTTAACAGCTAATGATGCTGAAATCCTCTCCTGCGCTTATTTGCCATTTGTATATCCTCTTCAGTGGACTGTTTCTTCAAATATTTTAGTTTATATTGGGATTATTTGGGGGAGTGCTGTTGAGTTTTGATAGTTTTTTATATACCCTAGACATACAATCTTTAAAAAAACATTTTTAAGTCATGCTATATGGGGTTTCCTATGTTGAAAATCATTACCAGAAATACAGAAATTTCTAGTGATTATTCAAGGGAAAGAGAATGAATGAGCAAAGTGGGGAAGGAGGCTTAATTTTTAGAGATGCTCATTTGTGTGGTAAGTAATAGATACTTGCCAGGTTATATCCAACATAAAACCAACAACCCAGAGTCATTGGACTAGTTTGTTTGCCTCAGTTAATGGGCTAAACCTTTTTTTTTCCCCTCCAAAAACACAAGTGCTCATAAGTTACAATCTACTACATCACTGGCATATGATTAATGTATACATTTAAAGGATACTATTTAAAGGATTTGAACAGGAGCCTAGATATAACTGTGCTCCCACCATGACACTTGCTTAACATAAATGCCTCCTTCCAGACACATTTGATTAAGCAGTTACAAAGCCCAGGGAAGGAGCCCGTGCATGCCAGTCCTCTCATCATCACATACTACAACATAAAACCAACTGGGGATGGTTTCTTTTAAAATGTCTCGGGGTGCTCAAACCAGTCTTTTTAAAACCTGTGTTTGGTCCTCTAGGTAGCAAAAATAAAACTCACCTATGGGTAAGCACCAACTGTGTAAAACTCTGCAAAAGAGGTTATGAAAGTCTGTGTATGTTAACATTTCTTCAAACAATACTTCAAGTTAACCAGGTGAGTTTCCTATTGATAGTAATGTTTTCCAATAATCCTTTCCCTAAAGAATCCCGCAAATGATCATTCCTAACTTTTCCCCATCACAATTTCCAACTTTTAAATACACTGAGGTATTCTTTTAAGATATTTTTTAAATACACTAAGGTACCACCTTGACATCAAAGTTCATTTCCTAAGGAATTCAGAGATTTTACTTCTACCAGTTCATTCCTGTTCTTTCATTTAATAAGATATAATAAAACATAACTTGGAATATAACATAAATATTCTTATAACACTCTAAGTTTTAAAATTTACCCTGATCTCACTTAAAAGGTATTAGCAAATATACATAACATTCACCTGCCTACACTCTTCTATGTCATCAGCCTCCAGTTCTCTTACACATTTCTTCCTTAAAAGGGGGGCCCTTGAGAGGGAACTTCTTGTACATTCTGGTGGCAACGTTTTGTGGGTCTACAATTAATTCAAAATAAGATTAAAAAAAAAGAATTCCTTTGTTTTCCACCTAAGTTGTGACTCTATATGTCCTTTCTGTAACTCTTTGCTCATGATAATATTTTATTTTCCATATACTTTACAGTTTAAAAACTTTTTCCCCAAGAGTTTATCTTCTGATTCCATTAGTTTGATTTAGAAAGCAACCATATTCTTAGATAAGCCACAGTGCTTTAATTCTCAATTATTTGTTTGCATTTAAGCCTCTTTAGTTCTAAAATATTTATTTCCTAGAGTTTTCTATTTTGAAGGAATACAAAATAGTTTGTACACATTAAGTACTTAGAACAGGGCCTGGTACAGAGTAAGCACCTAATTAATATTCATTATTGTTATTATTACTATTATTAAAATTTTCATAGAAAAATCTACTATCAGGGATTTTCATTTGTTTTTCTTACAAAGCAAAGGACTTGCTTTGTACCTTGTTAATATATCATATTTCCTTCTGTTACAAAGCAAAGAATCCAGCATCCTGGTGCTTGTCAGAACCTGAATGGTCATCCGGCCATCCTTTCATCATATATATGAGGAAACTGACGCCTAGAGAGCAGGAGTCACCTGCTGTTCCAGGGTCACACAATGAAGCAATTGGTCAACAGGACTGGATTGGGAATTTACATAAAACCTATTTCCTCTTAGAAACTGAACTTTTAAAACTGCCCAAGTCAGGCCAATTCAGTGGTGCACATTTGCAGTTCTTAAATAATATCTGAGGGAGGAAAAATGGGTTAACTAAGGAAAGAAAAATCTGTCAAATTTCCAGATGTTCTAAATTGTTGACCAAGGACAACAGCAACTTTCTTCTCTTTCCCCCTCTGCTCCCTTTCTTTTGTCACCCCCTTTCTTTCTGACATTGCAAACCGTGAGGGTTTCTTTTTTTTTTTTTTTCAAGCTAGTGAGTTGCTAGACCAAACCTAGGTTGGATTTTTCAGGCATCACAAGATATGCTAATAAAGACAGAATCAACCAGACCCCTTGAAAGAATGGTCTGTCTCTTCAGGCAGGGAAACCTCTTTCTAAAGTAGAAATTCCACTGCACTGCTAAGAACTAAGAGAGTGCCTTTTTTCTCTTCCTTTTTTAAAAGAAAGATTGGTGTACTGAGGTATTGGGTTGGTCTAATCTAATTTACAGTAAAATGCATCCTCTCTGGATGTGTAAGTTTAAGTGTTCTAACAAATGTATACAGTCATATAACCATCACCAAAATCAAGATATAGAACATTTGCAACATCTCCCCAAACTCCCTCACAGCTCTACAGTCAACTCTCCCTCTACCCTTGGGCACCCACCAACGTGTTTTGCATCCTCACAGTTTTGCCTTTTCCAGAGTGCCATGGAAGTGGAATGACTCAACAGGCAGCCCTCTGAGTCTGGCTTCTTTCACTTAGCATAAGGAAGTCAGGATGCATCTGTGTCACTGCGTGACTCAGCAGTTTCTTCCCTATTATTGTTGAGTAGTATTCCATGCAGGGATGTACTACAGTCTATTTATTCACCAGCTAAAAGACACTTAAGTCATTTCCAGTTTGGAGCTATTATACATAAAGCCATTTGGCATGGGACTGCCAAATCACTTTGGAGGCCATTATCAAACTGCTTTCCAAAGTGGCTGGACCATTTCAAATTCCTACCAGCAATGTATGAGAGTCCAGTTGCTCTGTATTCTTTGTCAGCACTTGGCATTACTAGTTTTTTCCTTAATTTTAAAAAAAGACTGTCTTTTAGCAGGGAAAAAATGTGGCAGGAAACATTTTTATCACATTGCGCTATTATTGAAAGTTGAAACAACTTTAGCTCCTCTCTTCCTCTTAAAATCCCTAAGTAACGTACCAGGAAATTCTAACTACATTTATATATATATATATATATATATATATTCATAACCTGACCACTTGCCACATCTTCATCTGAGCCTCTGTAACTCACCTGGTCACTGTGGCACTGCCTAACAGCTGATAGCACCCTCTCTCATGTCCTCAGTGTGACACACTGACCTCCCTGCTGTTCCATGAACACATTATGACATCCCACTGGTATCTTCTGCTCTGTTCTCCCATATACCTTCCCGGCTAGTAACTCTCTTCCTTTAAGCCTTTGCTTCAGTCGCATCTCTGTGAGGCCTACCTGATGAACACTGCAACCCATCTTTTGTCTCCCTTAAGTTTGATCTACTTTTTCTTTATATTAATAACTACCCTCTAACATACTCTGTATTTTTTTATTATGTTCATTATTTATGGATGGCTTCCCAACCTAGAATATAAGTTCCATGAGTGTCAGAATCTTTTGTTTTATGTAAATCAATATATTCCAACTACACAGACAAATGCCTAGAACATAGTTGAAACAAAAAGTTGCTCAATGAACAAACTAAAAACATTGGCTTTGAAGAAACAGACATAGAGTACAGACTTATGGACATGGGGAAAGGGAAGGAGAGGGTGAGATGTATGGAGAGAGGAACATGGAAACATATATTATCATATGTAAAATAGATAGCCAATGGGAATTTGCCGTATGGCTCAGGAAACCCAAACAGGCTTTGTATCAACGTAGAGGGATGGGATGGGGAGGGAGATGGGAGGGAGGCTCCAGCGGGAGGGGACATATGTATACCTATGGCTGATTCATGTTGAGGTTTGACAGAAAACAGCAAAATTCTGTAAAGCAATTATCCTTCAATTAAAAATAATTAAAAAAATTTGGCTTTGGTGTCTATGACAACACCAATTGGAAGATAAGTATTGTGGCCAGAGTTATAAAAAAAAATAATAAGAGGAGTAGAAAATAAAATTTCTAACATGTATATTGAAACCATGAGACTTAGTTTCTCCAAACATAAATCTATTTGGGCAGCACTCACCTTCAGAGTAATACAACTATATATATATATATAATATATTTCAAATATATATATATAAATACATATGTCATATATATATATAAAATATGAAAAAGCTCTCCTATTAGAGAAAATTAATGAAACTAACCAGGATTGTATATACAAAAAATATCCTGGGACACCAACTATCTAGGCTTTTTTCTTTCTATAAACTTCTCCATCTGTGTAAGACTGCCCCAGCCTGACTGCCAATTTTATTTTCTTAATCCAGTTTTGTTCTCATTACCATTCCATTTCTATTTTTTATCCTCAGGGAAAGAGAGAGCAGTTACTGCCAGGGCATTCTCACATCTTCCAAAGAAATGGCACAGGTGTTAATCTTGTATTTATGTTTGATGTGGGTAATGATGGCTGTGACTGGAGCTGTAGGTTTATTAATATGCAGGGCTCTCACCTCATTAGTGGCGATGTATGTTTTGAAGTTAAGCTGCAATATTTGCTGTAATGTTGGATCTGGCCGAACAGACTTTCTCACTGTTCACTTTCTTTGTTTTTACTCAGTCAGTACATGCTATGCTTACAGGGCTCACACGAACGCTTTTCAATAAAGACAATTTTTTACACAGTAGTTAATCTTGGTGGAAGTTTCAAACAGTTTTAATAATTATGTCTTCATGTGATATCACATGCTTTTCTTGAAGAAAAGATTTTCATAATTTTTGACCTAGTCATACAAAGTAGAATAAACTCCCTCCCTGGATTGATTCGGAAATGAGATAAGCTTACTAACAGGATAAAGTGGTTAATTCTAATAATAGTTATTATATAATTAAAACATACCTACACTATTAATATCTGATAGTTTATAAAAACTTTCATTTATATCACGTCAACTAGACTGTGAAAAGAACAAAATAAACATCAGTAAAACCTGATTGACTATATGATGATCCCCTGTGGGTTGGTGGGATCTTACACACTTCAATTCCTAAACAATTTCCACTTTACACCACACACAAATAAAGTGACCTGTGCCGGACTAACGGGGCTCCCAGGACGGAGGGGCGGCCTCTCACTGCTGCTGCTCAGGCTCCGTCCTGCTCCACAGTCCTCCTGGGGTCTTGCTCTATAGGAAAGGCTCAATTTTCAACAGCTTGTCTGGAAGCCATTAACTGTCTTTATAATATAAATTCCACAATATACTATATATGTCTATATGCATGATGTTTTTTAACAGTCACAAATCCAGGACCACTATACTTCAGGGAAGCCAGTGAAATGTGAGGGACAGTTGTCCTCTTATTCAATACATATCCATTTCTTAATCTTCTGAAATTTGTGTTCCTAAGTATAAGGGTCCTGGCTTTCAGGGACAGGTACTCAGACAAGACAAAGGAACGGAGGCTTAGCCCACTCATTAGTGTTTGTCTTTCCCTGTCTTCATTTCGCTCTGTCTTCTCACAGCGCTTGTACCAGGCTCCCCCGCAGCCCCCGCCAGAGGAGGACCATTGTCTTTGATTTGACAGCATGAAACATATTCAACTAGAACTCCCCTCACCATTCATTTCGAGAAAGCAAAAACAAGGATATGTGCTTTTAAGAAGGAACAGCAATAAGCCTATGCAGCATAAGTGTATAAAAAAAGTATATTACCTATTTAATTGCCTTAGCTGAACTTAAAAGCTCTGATCTTTAATTGCCTGATTGAACTGATCTAGAAAGCTACAATTTTTTAATCAAGGAGAAAATTAAATAGCTTTTTGGTAAATATAAAGGCATCTTTAATCTTATTTTTATGAAATCCAAGTTATTAAATATGGACAAAACCTCTAAAATATTAAGTTAACAACTACTCAATCTAGAGTAAATTTCTCATTACAAAGCTTTATAAAAGTCTCCAGGGAAACTTGGCTTCTTCCACTTTCCAATAAAAAACATGTACTTTTAAATCCAGAAGGTAAAATTTCCACAAATAATAAGGAAACTCAAAAGCTAAACATACATATTTAATAAGGTAAACTACGACAGCACACTGTTTCTATAGCTGAGTACTCATAATTACTGGGGAATAACTGTCCATCTGCACTGTAATTTATCAGTCTTTGCATTGAGAGAGACACAGACACACATTCAACTTACTGGTACTTACTTAACACTGAATATGTACACATTACTATATAGAATATAGATAACAACAAGAAGCTACTCTATAGCACAAGGAACTATACTCAATATTTTGTAATAACCTATCATAGGAAATAGATAGGGAAACAGTGGAAACAGTGTCAGACTTTATTTTTTTGGGCTCCAAAATCACTGCAGATGGTGACTGCAGCCATAAAATTAAAAAACACTTACTCCTTGGAAGAAAAGTTATGACCAATCTAGATAGTATATTCAAAAGCAGAGACGTTACTTTGCCGACTAAGGTCTGTCTAGCCAAGGCTATGGTTTTTCCAGTGGTCATACAGGGATGTGAGAGTTGGACTGTGAAGAAAACTGAGCACCGAAGAATTTATGCTTTTGAACTGTGGTGTTGGCGAAGACTCTTGAGAGTCCCTTGGACTGCAAGGAGATCCAACCAGTCCATTCTGAAGGGGATCAGCCCTGGGATTTCTTTGGAAGGACTGATGCTAAAGCTGAAACTCCAGTACTTTGGCCACCTCATGCGAAGAGTTGACTCATTGGAGAAGACTGATGCTGGGAGGGATTGGGGGCAGGAGGAGAAGGGGATGACAGAGGATGAGATGGCTGGATGGCATCACTGACTCGATGGACTTGAGTCTGAGTGAACTTCAGGAGTTGGTGATGGACAGGGAGGCCTGGGGTGCTGTGATTCATGGGGTTGCAGAATCAGACACGACTGAGCGACTGAACTGAACTGATAAGGGAAAAGAATGTGTATCTTTGTACAAATCTGTGTATATTTGTGTAAAATCTGTGTATGAATGAATCATCTTGCTGTATCCGACACAATATTGTATACCTGAACATTGAACACAACACACTGGATGCCTGAACACAACATTGTAAATCAACTGTACTTCAGTTAAACAAATAAATTTTAAAAATGGAAATTCCTTGAGAGGGTTTGGTCAGCCCACTACCAAAATCCCCACTCAGCCTCTCACCGGTAACCTTAACCCAGAATCAGTGGCATCTTACAGTGGTTACTCTCTGTGCGAACTGGACTGGCGAGCGCAGACTGAAAAGAGAGGTACAGGCTTAGGATTCCTTTTTGAAACCTCTATGACCTTAATCAGTCAAACCACTAACACCCTCATACATCACTGATCAAAGAACCCTTCTCAACCCAAATTGCATCCAGAGCTGGGGAGAAGGACCTATCTGCCCCTGAGAGGCTCTGGTCAACCACACTTGCCCACAGTGACTACAGGGTGGTTGTAAACGACTCTAACCAACACTTCAGTCTTTATTTTTAGATCCTGACATAAATCGATTAGAAATGTCTATCAAGACACCATTTCAAATGAAAAATTCCATTATTCCTCCAGACAAAAAGTGAAGCTAAAACCAATGGTTTTAAAGAAGAGAAACAAAGATGGCTGCAGAATAACTGAATAGCATTTCCCTATCTACTACAGTTCTTAGTGCTGTTAAGAGTCTTCATAGAAAATTATTGTTAGTGAGAATTCCCTGTAAGCCAGAACTATGTGGTATGCCCAGAGTACGGAATGAGCCTAAGGGTCACTTTAATAATAAATAGCATTTGCATTTCCATGGCAAAGGCCTTTAAACGAAGGTTCTGCTGCTGAGCATTGATGACTTCCTTGAGTTCCTTTGTCAAAGGATAGCAGATGTTCATAAAAATCAATGAAATGACAAGAATTGACCACTATGATAACTCCTATTAAAATGGTTATAACCACTTTATGGGTTGGCAAGTGTTCAGGGGAGGAATAGAAGTCATATTACATTAAAGACTGTTCTCTTTTAATCCCGGGGGAGAAAATGCTCCACTTTTTCTCACCCACCAGATATTCACATGTTTATTTATTCCCAGGAAGAATAATACTGACACATTTAGTTCACTCTCTCTACATATAACTTTTGTACCAACTACATACTCAGAAATACAAATAAACCAAGAAAAACTTGGTTTATGCTTCCATTTAATCAGCATAAACACCTTCAAGAACTGAACTGAAAGTTTTGCAGGTCAGTATCTACATACCCTCTTCAAAAGAGGAAGGAGAATTTAAACAAAAATTTGGAATCACTAGGCTATTAAAACTACAACCACAATCAACAGAAAACCCTTAGTGACAGATGAGATGCTACAACTGAAGGCATCAGTTGTTTTCTCTCTCACAGCTTATACCTTAAAAGCAAACAAAACTTCCCCTTAATCACATCTAATGTGTATGCTGTTGCCTTCTCCAAATGTGCACAAAGCTAGGCTGAACAGATGTGTGAACTTAAACAGTAGTTACTAACATTAGGCCAACTTGCAGTTGCTTTTTTATAGTCTGTTTCTCGCTTAATAATTTGCTCTAAATGAATTCAGACATTTTGGGAATATTAACAAGTGCAAAAGGAGGTTCCTTTTGCAACATTCACATTCAACAGTTACCTGGTAATTCTTTTCATGCATTCTGTTAATAGACTTAGGAGACTGATTGCTGATGCATTCACCAATTCCTTAATGTTTCACGTTCAAGGTCTGTGAAGCTGCCTCTTAAGAAACAGTGCATGAGGGTATTTGAAATGTTAACAAAAGGAAGGGATGCAACTGCTAGAAAGTGAAGGTTTCTCATTAATTAGAGTTAAGAAAAATAAGATCCTGTCATTTCCAAATACTGTGAAATACATTTTATGTGTTTCGTAAACATTATTCACAAAAATATAATACCAAGTATATAATCTACATCAGAGCTGTTAAGGAATAAAATTTTTTAAAAATAACATTTATGAAGGAGCCATCTTACTATCAAATGTACCACCTGGCTTAAATATGAGATCATCTAATTCACTTTAAAAATCAAGCTCCCCACCCTACCCCCAAATAAGTCAGAGCTTATGAGCTCAGTACATACCTCTATGTAAAATCTTTAAACTCCACAAATAAGTAAGGCCTTTAACAACCTAAATTTAAGAAAGAGAAAATGGGTCAATGATGGTTTTTATGAGGAATTTTCCACATTTAAACACACAATCATATCAACCATAATTTCTTCCTTCAAAAGTCTGTTAACCAACAAGCATTTATTGAACAGCTTCCGTGCCGGGCACTGTGGGGATACTGAATGTACAACCTACAGGTTCCTTCATTTAACAAGCTCACAATGTTCTGAGAATAAGGTATGAAAGAAATGAGTATGTGTGCACATAAAGTGACTTGGAAGTCCAGTTACATCAAAGTTCTCAGTGGTAGTATGCTGGGGGGGGGGCAGGGGAAGGATAGGGACAGGAAAAAGGGACAAAGATTCTCACTTATTTTCTATACTTCTGCATATGAAAAAAAATTAAGTCATGACATTTATGACCTAGGAGAGACATTCCTTTTCAAATTTACTTTTAATTGAAGGATAATTGCTTTTACAGTATTGTGTTGGTTTCTGCCAACATCAACATGAATCAGCTATAGGTATACCTATGTCCCCTCCCTCTTCAATCTCCCTCCCACCAAGGAGAGACGTTTTTAAAAACTTAACTAATGAAGGCAATGGATGGAGTAAAAGCTGCTTCCCTGACAATAGTCAGGAGGGCTTTATTGAAGTTCCAGGCTCTGAGCAACAGATTTCACTGATGTGAGGAAAAGTGGAAAAAGCATTCAGGCCAAGGTAAAAATATATGATCAGAGTGTTGAGGCAGTGTAGTTTTCAAAAACATCGAGGTCATGAACGACAAAGAAACAGTGAGACACTGTTCTAGATTAACAGAGACTAGAGAGACATGACAACTATTATAATGTATATCCTAGATTGGATGCTGGACCAGAAAGTTTTTTCTTTTGGTCTGCTGTTGCTGCTAAGTCGCTTCAGTTGTGTCTGACTCTGTGCGACCCCATAGATGGCAGCCCACCAGGCTCCCCCGTCCCTAGGATTCTCCAGGCAAGAACACTGGAGTGGGTTGCTATCTCCTTCTCCAATGCATGAAAGTGAAAAGTGAAAGTGAAGTCGCTTAGTCGTGTCCGAATCAGTGACCCCATGGACTGCAGCCCACCAGGCTCCTCCGTCCATGGGATTTTCCAGGCAAGAGGACTGGAGTGGGGTGCCATTGCCTTCTCTGGTCTTTTGTCTTTTCCAGACAACTGGAAAAACCTGAATAAGGACTGTTGATTAGGTAATAATGATGTATCAGTGCTAATTTTCTGATTTTGATCAGTTAGAGGTGATATGAGAGAATATACTTGTTCTTAAGAAAAACACATCTGGAGTATTTAGGAGTAAAAGGTCATGATATGTACAGCTTATTCTCAAATGTTTCAGGAAAATAATCTATATAGGGGCCTCCCTGGTGGTCCAGTGGTTAAGAACTCACCTATCAATGCAGGGGACACAGATTCAACGCCTGGTCTCGGAAGATCCCACATGCTATAAGACAACTAAGCCTGTGCGCCAAGCTGTGAGCCCATGTGTCCCAGCTACTGAAGCCTGTGCACCCCAGAGCCTGTGCTCCACGAAGAGAAAAGCCACTGCAATGAGGAGCCTGTGCGCCACAGCTAGAGAGCAGCCCCCACTTGATGAAACTAGAGAAAATCTGAGCACAGCAACAAAGGCCTGCTGCTGCTGCTAAGTCGCTCATTCGTGTCAACTCTGTGTGACCCCATGGACAGCAGCCCACGAGGCTCCTCTGTCCACAGAATTCTCTAGGTAAGAATACTGGAGTGGGTTGCCATTTCCTTCTCCAAATAAAGACCTAGCATAGCCAAAAATAAAAATAAACGATAAAACATTTTTAAAGTGTGTGTGTGTGTGTGTGTGTGTGTGTGTGTGTGTGTGCTCTTAGTAGTCGTGCACAGGCTTAGTGCATTCTCAGTCACTTCAGTCGTGTCCGACTCTTTGTGACTGCATGGATGGGAGGCTGCCAGGCTTCTCTGTCAAGGGATTCTCCAGGCAAGAATACTGGAGTGGGCTGCCATGCTCTTCTCCAGGGGCTTTTTCCAACCTGGGGATCGAACTCACGTCCACCTGAGTCTCCTGCCTTGTAGGCAGATTCTTTGCCCACTGAGCCACCTGGGAAGCCCATGTTGTGGCTCAGATGGTAAAGGTTCCACCTGCAAGGCAGGAGACCTGGGTTCAATCCCTGGATCAGGAAGATCCCCTGGAGGAGGGCATAGCAATCCACTCCAGTATTCTTGCCTGGAGAATCGCATGGACAGAGAAGTCCGGTGGGCTGTAGTCCGTGGGGTTGCACAAAGTTGGACATGACTTAGCAACTAACAGACACACAAACATACATATGTTTAAGCAAATGTGGTTAATTGTTAACAATTGGGGGGTTTGGGTGAAGCAAAGCCCATGTTGTGGCTCAGATGGTAAAGGTTCCACCTGCAAGGCAGGAGACCTGGGTTCAATCCCTGGATCAGGAAGATCCCCTGGAGGAGGGCATAGCAATCCACTCCAGTATTCTTGCCTGGAGAATCGCATGGACAGAGAAGTCCGGTGGGCTGTAGTCCGTGGGGTTGCACAAAGTTGGACATGACTGAGCAACTAACAGACACACAAACATACATATGTTTAAGCAAATGTGGTTAATTGTTAACAATTGGGGGGTTTGGGTGAAGCATCTTTAGGAATTCTTAGTATTTCCAAATACTAGTTTTCTGGAAGTTTAAAATTATTCCAAAATAAAAACTTTCCCATAAAACATTTTAAATGGCATTAGGGTAGGAAACAACAAAGTATGTCAAGATGATGATCCTCACAAGCCATTCTGACTGGCTGGTGCAAGCGTATGTGTGGAAGCATGTAGACAATAACAAAAGGGCATGTAAAAGAAAGAAAGAGAGAAAATAAAAACATCTGAGTTAGATTTTGGATTTTTAGAATTTAATAGCCCGAATTAAGAATAATTAGTCGAGCAAGATACTGTAAATGAGATGTTTCCGAGAGATTCAGTACATGGGGGACCGTGCTACCTTCTATGTGGGAAATTTAATCATTACAAGTCTCAAAAGTCTTTATATAGAAATTGTTATAAAAGGAGATACATATGTTTTTGTTCATACTCCCTGATCCTGTATGCACATGAGTGTGAACTTAACAACCTGAAGGCTGACTACTCATAACTAGGCATCAGATACAAAGGACACACCACTATTATTAAAAATTTACTGCAAGAATTTCTAAATGTCCATCATTATAGACATTTTTAGGTGAGTCTGGAATATAAGAAAAACTACCATTATGAGAAGTAATTGGCAATTTACATATCTTGAGAATGATGGAAAGAGGGTTGGGGCTAAATATGCAAGGATTTTAGTTGATCAAAAAGGATTAAGAGCAATATTAAAATAGAAATATAAAGGGAAAACTCAATTTAAAAATACAAAAAATGCAGAAGATAAAGTTATATCAATTAACGCTGAGCAGAAGTTAACATATTTAATTATTCTGAGGGAATGTACTCCTGAAAAATTTGCTAATGCATTATAATCAATTCTATGATATATTTGTCTATTTTATAATCACCCTCTGAGTTCTGGAAACAAGGTTGAATTTTTCAACATAAGCTTAGTTGAATGTTATAAAGCTTTCCCATTAAAGATAGCTCCCACTAAAAATTAGTCCACAGAAAATGAATAATCAGAAAACATACAAGGTGAAGTCAATCCACCATATTCAGATTACTGGGAAGAAAAAAGTAAAAAAATGTTGATTTTATGATACTTGCTAAAATTAAAGGTTTTGTTGGAGATTCAAAAGAGAAAATATTCTTCCAACTTTGCCAAAATAGACTACATTTTCCTTTATAAGAAAAATAAGTGTACAGGGAGCTAGCAATCTGTTCATTGAAAACCTAGAGGGTATTATTGGTATTCAGTAAGCTAGGTTTCACAACAATGACTTGACAAAGCCTTGACACTAAAAGTGCTTATATCTGCTGTCAATCACTCACTCCTTGACATGTCAAGTGCACACTGTTTCAGGGACAACTTCAATCAACATTAGCACTCACAGTACACAGTGTCACTGCTTCAGAAATAAGAGGAAAAATAAAATGTGTTAGATGGCAGGGAAAGGCAGAAAGGCATTCTTCTTTATAGGAAGGCCAGGTTCAAACAAACTGGAAAAAATCACTGAGCAAGTTGGAAGGCTGAAATCAGCCAGTTTATATGGACTTCCCTTTCTGGGAAAATACTCTCTTGCCATATATCCATCAAGAGAAAATGTGAACATCATATTATAAAGGCTGACAGGGGTCTATTCTGTAATGAACCTTGGATCTGCGGACCTGTACAGCATGCCAGACTATTAGAATTCAGAAAATAAAGTTACTGTGGGGAGGGAGAGATGCCGAGATGAGGTTCTAAGACATGAAAAGAATCTGAAGCAGTGTATATTGTTACTCTCGTATTCTTTCATTTGTACTTCTCTCTTTTACTTTTAAATGTTGTTCTTCCTTTCATTTCCTCCTCTTTTTTTTTCCCTCATTTTCCCTGGGTTCTGATTATTACTAATTACAGAACTCTAGGCAAGCTATTTAACTTTGCTATACCTCATCTTGCACATGTTTAAAATATGTACGATAATCTATAGTGACTGTGAAGGTTAACTGCATTTATTGCATTTATTTCAAATGCTTTTCACTAAACCACTGTCATATTTTCGATTACCCAACAGGCAAGCCCGGTATTAGAGTTGGATTTTTTTTTTCTGATTCCATTCACTTCACAGGCTTCCCACTTCAGGAGAATTGAAAATAGCAATGGCCTTGTGTGGCTGTCCTACACAAGAGGGAGGCAAGATTTATGAACTCCAGGAAGAACAAGCTTCTCTTCTGAAGAAGGCAGATTCCTATTTTAGCCAACTTTGATAGATAACTGAGTACAGAGAACTCATATACTTTTTTCTTTTCCAACTGGTATCCCTCTTTTTTTTTTTGCCCTTTATTATACATGTTATTAAACTTTATAGAGCCAAGAACTGCCAAAAGCCACAAAGCATTCATTCCCCCCGAGATTAAAAGAGGAAATGAAACATTTTTATTTTCATCTAAAATGGTGATTTAAGTACTCGAATTTCATACTCATCTACCTAAACATGTAGATTAGAAGCTACTTAGCAGCAGTAGCATCAGAAAAGAAAGTTCTCATCACCCTGGGCACTTCACACTAATAATTGGAAAGAAAAAAGGAAAGCTGTGAATTACAATGAACTAAGACTAAATAAGGGTCCATGTTGGATTAAAGGATTTGAGTTGTCAGTTTGATGTATAATGAGTGCAAAAATCAGCCATTTAATTAAATGGTACATGGTATAATCACTTTGTTCTGCATTAAACTGCTTAAGTTATCAGAGTGCCTTTAGGTTAGCAACTGTTTACTATTACACCACCCATGACTTCTCTTAGACACTGTTTAGCCTATGTTATTCCAAATTTGAAATCTGGAGTTTAAATAATAATGTTAATTTAGTTGATATATTTCATCAGTTTATTGGTGAATACAGAAAAATGGAAAACTTCTTTTAATTACAAAGGAATAAATTCCTAGATACAGATGGTGAAAAAATTAAAAACCAAGTACATAAAATGTACACAAAAATCTTTAAGACTAAAGTAGTATTTCCTTGCAGATGGTTTTACTTTAATAATTTAGGCTTTGAACATATTTTCTAATTGTATGCCTGTAACTATAAAATGCCAATAAAACAGCTTTCTTTTTGAAGAATGTGGAAATTTTACTGATTAATAAGAGTAGTAAGATCCCTGCAAACACATGAACTAGCACGAGTCAGAATATGGAGTGAGAATATGCAGGAAATTCCCCAGCGGTCTAGCGGTAAGGAGTTGGCCCTTTTACTGATGGGGCCCAGTTTCAATCCCTGGTCTAGAAACTAAAATCCTGCAAGCCGCATGGTGTGGCTAAAAAAAAAAATAAATAAAATAAAAATCCATAAGCCTGAAAACTGTCATCTTTCTATGTCATTATTATAGGGTGGTCTACAAAAGGAAGAAAGGACAAAAATGATGAGTGAAGAAGATCCTGTCAGTACGGACTGAAGAAAAAAACAAAAAATCCTAAGACTATAAGGAGAATAATGCCTGATTAACACAAACAAATCATCCATATGTCACAGAGTGGAAGCCACATACTCACCGCCACTGCAATTCTTCCAAGGACATGCTCTGGAATTTTCCTATATACATCCAAAGAGCCTCCTGTGGAGACAAACATGTGGTGTTACAACAAATGAAACTACCAGAACAGTGCCCTCCTCTGACACTGGGCCACTGACATCCACTGTGAGACTTTTTTTCCCTCTGCTCACAACATGAATTGAACGTCTAGGGTAAAATCAGCTTTCTAGTCCAATTTTATTTATGATAAAATTGTAGTTCTAGATGAAGCATAACTGGACACTTTCATCCTATCCTCAAGTGTGTAATCATACACATGTAAAAACTGAAAGTAGTGAAGGACCAGCTAAGGATCTGTACTTTATGTAGACCTAAATACATACACAAAACTAAAGATTGATAGGACAATTATATCTAGGTATCTCACTGTGTTAACAGTTTTCTCAAAGGTAAACCAGGACCTTATCTTAGAATTTTCACATTAACCAAACAGAAATTGGTGAGTATAATGTTCAAAACAACATAAAAATTAATAAAGTAAAATGGCAATGTTAACATCTATCT
>SJYC01103430.1:0-37897 GCA_006408675.1 Madoqua kirkii
TCAAGCTTTTTTCTTTTTGCTTTATGTATTTCAAGGTTATGTTATTAACTATATACAAGCTTAAGACTATTATATATTCTTTTTCTTCTATCATCATATAGTAGTCCTTTTTATCTTCATCCTTAAAAAAAACCCCACAAAACTTTCTGCCTTAAAGTCTGCTTTGTCTTATGTTAATATAACCTCACTAGCTTTCTATTGATTAGTTTTTGCCTAATATATTTCCCCCCATCTTTTCCTTTCAACCTTACTCTGTCTTCATGTTTTAGAAACATATGCTAAAATAGTCAAAAATAGCAGATAGCTATTTTTTTAAGTTCCACTTGACCAATCTACTAACTGGCAACAAATATCTATAATTATTGATACATATAGATTTATTTCTATCACCTTTTCCATTTACTTTTCACCTCTCTCCCTCTACTATCCCGGATTGTTATTGCTGTTTAGTTGCTAGGTTGTCCAACTTCTTAGCGACCCTACAGACTGTAGCCTGCCAGGCTCCTCTGTCCGTGGAATTATCCTGGCAGGAACATTGGAGTGGGTTGCTATTTCCTCCTCCAGGGGATCTTCCTGACTTAATCACTGAACCCATATCTCTGAAGTCCCCTGCACTGTGCCACCTGGGAAGACCCGATATCTGTACACATATCCCCTCTTTTTTGGATTTCCTTCCCATTTAGGTCACCACAAAGCATTTAAAAAACTATTTATTTGGCCGTGCCAAGTCTTAGTTGAGGCATGCAGGATCTTTTGAGCTGTGGCATGTGAGGTCTAGTCCGCTGACCAGAGACTGAACTCAGACACCCGAAAAGGGACACTACAGAGTTCAGCCGCTGGACTACCAGGTGAGTCCCCTGCCCCACTCTTGAGTGATAGTTTAACTGAGGCAGTTATTTCCGTTTTATCTTGTGAGGATATCATTGTCTTTCAGCTCTCCGTATTATTGGTGCAAACGTGCTATCTATAATTTGCTGGCCGATAAGTGCCACTGAAGGTTCTTGAACAGAAGAGTGGTATGATAGACTTTAAAATTCTTACTCTGGCTGCAGATTACCACACTACTTGAACGAGCAAGGAGCACTTAGAATGGTGTTACTACAGTCTACATAAGAGGGGGTTATGAATCTAGGTAGAATTACCAGATGTGGAAAAGGGGACATAGATAGAAGGCTTTGGCCAGATATAATTTATGACACATGGGGATGAGGAGGCTAAACCTAAAATTTCAAGCAAAGATCATCGAATTATGGTGTTTATTAACAGAAACAGAAGACTCTTATCTAGTCATCCTTAAATATATAATCCTGTACTTCTTAGCTTCATGAGAGCAGAGACCACATCAACTTCTTTCAACAATGTACATGTAGTATCTAGCAAAATACTTAGCACATCATAGATACTCAATATTTGTGAGATAATAAGTAAATGGTGTAGTCAGGAAAGGAGAGAAACAAAAATGAAATGGGAAACTAACAATTTCTAACAGTCCACAGAATTATTCTAATTTCTATGTGTTGTATGTAACATAAGCCACACTTCACAGGTAATAATAGAAAAAGATGTGGGGAAATTAAGGTAATGAGAATTCATGAATGGCAGGTATAAGATTCAAATTCAGGTCTATTTCAACTTAATGCTTGTGTTCTTTCCAGTACAGACAGAGTATACACAGGGAATGATTTGAAATAAGTTTACTTCAGGATACTGTGGATGTTGAACATGGAATTCAGAAGAAGAATGTACTAAAATTCCACACGTCATATTCCCTAGCCTATTGTTCATGCCTCCCTGTCTTGTGGTTGATGCCAGTTCATCCATTGGTATCAGCTACTCTGATGTTTTATGATATGTCACATGTTGCTGCTAATACTGTTTTTCTTTAAAAGTGTTATATAACTTCACTAGCATATGCTTCCTTTAACTATACTGTAAACACTAATTACCAAACAATCTGTAAATTCTTAATATAGGGTCTGTATCTTATTCTATTTTATTGCAAGTTTCAAGTCAGGGTCAAGGCCCATTCTCTTTACTGCTATATCCCCAAATTCTACCAGAGTATATGACACCCTCTCTGCTAGATACCCTGTTTTTGTATTTAATAAATAAAGGATATCTCCAACTGTTAAGCACAGTGGTGGGCATTGTGGCTGGGGTAGAGAACAAATCAGACAAGGTTCTTGCTTTCCTGGAGCTTACTTTCTAGTGGGGCAAGACTGACAATAATCAAATAAATACACAATATGTCACACAGCAGAAATACAACAAAAAAAGACTAAAGGTAGGGATATAGACAGTGATCAAGATTAGGGGCATTTTAAAAAAGATATTATAGGTAGGAGGAAATTAAGGGATGTACCTCTCATTCAGTTATGTGAGCAGTAAAGGAGCATACCATTAGACAGTCAGAAAAAGAGGACAGTAGGCAGAGGACATGTTGAGTTCAAGGCCTGTAAGGTGGAAGTGTGTATCTGACATGTGTGTGGAAGGGAATAAGAAAGAAGACTAGGTATGGGAGACAAAGTCAAAAAGGTAATGGGAAGACAGACTGTTTAGTACCATTTAGACCACGGTGAGGTCTTTGGCTATCATTCTGAATGATATAAAAAGTCACAGGGTCACGTGGAGAGTTTATATTCAGAAAGATCATTTTGGCTGTTGGGTAAAGAGAATTCTTTGCAGGAAATTAAGGACAGAAACTAGAACAGTAGCTGGGAGGCAAGAGATAACAGACGCTTAGAATATGGTGGCAGGTCAGAGGTGGTCCGCTTGCTCAAACAGCTTTGAAGAAGTGCCAGCAAGATTTGTGGGTTAATATAATGGATGGTCTGGGAGAAAAAGAAGAAAGAAGAATGACTGAAAAGGCTCTGTCATGAGCAACCTGTAGGACGAAGTTTCCATTTATAAAGATTAGAAAAACTAAGAAGGAACAGATTTTAGAGGAAACGTCTGCTTTGGGTAACTTTGAAATGCCTAAGACATTCAACTGGTAATTAGATATGAGTCTGAAGTTCAGGGCAGAGGACAGGACTGGAGATATACATTTGGGCTTCACCAACATATAGATGATATGTAAAGCCATGAAACTACAAAATGTCACTTGGGAATTTTTTAAAAAATATTTTTATTTATTTATTTGGCTGCATTGGAGAAGGATATGGCAACCCACTCCAGTACTCTTGCCTGGAAAATTCCACAGATGGAGGAGCCTGGTAGGTTACAGTCCATGTGTAGAGAGTCAGACACAACTGAGCGACTTCACATTCTTTCTTTCTGTAGTTCCTTTTGGAGAAGGAAATGGCAACCCACTCCAGTGTTCTGGCCTGGAGAATCCAATGGACAGAGGCGCCTGGTGGGCTACAGTCTATGGGGTTGCAGAGTCAGACACAACTAAGCAACTAACACACACATACACATTTGGCTACGTGTGTCTTGGTTAAAGCACACGGGGATCTACAGTCTTTGTTGTCACATGTGGAATCTTCAGTTGAGGCACACGGGATTCTTAGTTGTGCATGCAAACTCTCAGTTACAGCATATGGGATCTAGTTCCCTAACCAGGGATCAAATCCAGGCCCCTTGCACTGGGGGCATAGAGTCATAGCCAGCTGACCACCAGGGAAGTCCCTCAATTAGGAATTAAATTAAACAGAGATGAGGTATGAGGAATGGACCAAACAACTGCAAATCCAGAAATCAGGGAGCTGAGAAGAAACCAGTAGAGGAGATGAGAAGGTACAGAACGTATGCCCGCAACAGAACCCACAGAACAGTACTCCCAAGGCCCTGAATGTTGGTGTTACATCTCTGACACTGCCAAGGGCAGTACCTTGCTCAGGGCAGGTACCCAAAAGAACACACGACTGACTTCAAAAGCAATATTTGGGGGCAAATGCAACTAATCTTATTATTTTCTATATGAAGATGGGTCTAGTACAATACACACAAGGTTAGAGGTGTGTTAACTTTCATCTAGTTCCTAAGAAGATTTTATTAAAAGATACATCAATCCAAAAAACTAAACAGAATTTCTATAAGAATCTTTAAAAGTGTGTAAGGAAAAGGAGAAATTTGAAAATGAAATGTTAAAAAGTCCTACATTCACACAGGACATAGGGAGAAGCAACCTGTGCTCACATTTCAACATCTGGACTCCCATACAAATTTATGTCATGCATAAATCAATTGCATCTGTATTTCACAATGTTTACTGAAATTATTTATGCTTAGAATTTCAAATTCTAGGAGAACCGAAAAAATATGAATCGGCCCAGATGACTCCTGTTCACAAAATAAATAACCTAGAGCTCATCATATATTTTCTGATAAAGCTTATACAATCTCATACAATTAAAATCTAATTTCTATGATACTATTCTGCATATTAATTTCTAAATACTTTCTCACCAAATTATTTTCAACTAAGAGAAGAAAGAATTTATAATAGGGAATACTTGTGCTTCTCTAATTGTGAGGTAGGATATAATTTAAGAATAGGGGACTGACCTATGATCTGACTGCAAATATTTCATATTTCACCATAAATTATAATATGACATGTGATAAGTGTCATTCTGTTAGTAAAACAGCCATCAAAATGACTAGGGAAATACGCCTCCTCCCTTTTTTTTTTTTGCCTCTTGGAGGCAGGATTTCGAGAGTAACTGCACATATGATGACTTTTAATCATGACGGCAACACAAGAACACTACAGGGGCAGCACTGGCACTGCCCGGTGAGGGGGCAAGGCAATTCTCTCACATACCATGTGGGATACACGCCACTGACTTAAGTTCCACTCTCACAGAGCATGCTGCATAAAAGCTTAGTGAAAAGCGGGATGCAATTACTTTGAATTATTTATAGAGCACTATCAATTGTTGGAAATTCTCCAAATGAATGGGAAACTTAAGAAAACAAGCCAGTCACTAAAATGGTGAAACCAGTAGTCAAGCTCTGGCTTAAGAAACACATACAAACACAAAACAAAAATATTTTGTTATTTTGTGAGATTAATTAAAAAAAAAAACAAAACCCTGGATGTTGTATTTTAATGCAATGACATGCTTTCAGGAACCAAATGTAAACTAGCTATGGTTCAGTTAATAAAAATTTTGTTTTATTGCTTGATCATTTTAGAGATTTATTCTCTTGGTAGGTTTCTTTGGGGGTGGATTTTACCAATATGTCATATAACAAAATGCCATCCACAGAAAAAAAAAAATTCAAATAGTTTCAGGGAAATCAACACTGACAGTTGTTGTCTCCCATAATAGATAAACACATTAGCCAGGCTCTAGCTGTTAAAACAGGAAATCCAAAGTAAACAGCAGTTGTAAAAAGCTTTTATATAAACTGTACTAGTTCAAATAGCAGTCTATGCCAACGTTCTTTCTGCCTAAAAACCCATTACAAATGCTGACTACTGATTGTAAAATGATTTATGGTTAAGCAACAGGGCCCTCCAGACTGTTTTAAGTATCAAATCAAACATGTTATTAGGTCACACATATTAACAACTCTTTCAAGATGCTGACCATACCAGGGCTCACAAACCAACCTAATGTTTAATATAGAGGACTTGGCAGGGTTAGAAAGAGTTCTAACCAGAGAAGAGCTACTTTAACTCTACATTTTATGATTTCTTCTTCTTTCTATTTACTTTGGTTCTCCTTTTTACTCCCACATCTGTCTCAAAGTTAACGTGGTCATCACTTCCTCCATATTTCTTTCATAAGGTGATATAGCCTTATTCAAGCCTTTAACATCAACTAGAGTAATGTCTTTTAATACATGGCCCAAGTACCTTTGAGATTAAGGAAGCTATAGTCATAGTGATCTCTTGATCAAAGCTTCTGAAAGAATGTTAATGGGCAAAACAGAGGCAAGAGAAAGCCTCATGATGAGGATGGGGAAAAAATGAGGTAACACATGTGGGAGGGAAACAAGAGTATCTTGATGATTAACTAGCTAGGAAACTTCTTTCCTGAAACAGCTTGATTACAATATCATCTCTGCTCATGGTGGAAAGCTAACAATAAGTCACTTTCTAAAATGAGATATAAAAATGGCTATTTCAGAAAACCTCCTTCTACTAATAAGTAACATTCAATTGTGCTTTATGGTTTACAAAAAGGTTTTTATATAAGGAAGCTATTTAAGTTGCACAAAAATGTGTAAGGCAGATATTCTTACTAGCCCCATTTTCCAGATAAGGGAACCAAGCTTGGTGAGGTTAACACCTGCTTCAAGATTCTTATCTCCTAAGCTTTACAGAACTTTTTTGGGAAAAACCTGGCTTAAAACTCAACATTCAAAAAATGAAGATCATGATATCTAGTGCCATTTCATGGCAAATAGATGGGAAAACAATGGAAACAGTGAGAGACTTTATTTTTGCAGAATGCAAAATCACTGCAGATGGTGATTACATGAAATTAAAAGATGCTTGTTGCTTGGCAGAAAAGCTATGACTAACCTAGACAGCATATTAAAAAGCAGAGACATTACTTTGCCAACAAAGGTCTGTCTAGTCAAAGCTATGGTTTTTCCAGTAGTCATGTATGGATTTGAGAGCTGGACTATAAAGAAAGCTGAGCACCGAAGAATTAATGCTTTTGAACTGTGGTACTGGAGAATACTCTTGAGAGTCCCTTGGATTGCAAAGAGAGCAAACCAGTCAATCCTAAAGGAAATCAGTCCTGAATATTTGGAAGGACTGATGTTGAAGCTGAAGCTCCAATACTTTGGCCACCTGATGCGAAGAACTGACTCATTGGAAAAGACCCTGAGGCTGGGAAAGATTGAAGGTGGAAAGAGAAGGGAACGACAAAGGATGAGAGGGATGGCATTACCGACTCCATGGACATGAGTCTGAGTAAGTCTCAGGAGTTGGTGATGGACAGGGAAGCCTGGAGTGCTGCAGGCCATGGGTCACAAAGAGTCGAACACGACTGAGTGACTGAAATGAACTGAACTGAACTGACTGAAGCTTTGGACTGGGCTGTGGGTTCAAATTCCTCTCCAGCCAAATCCAATGCTTGTCCCAAAAAAGGCTGTGTGAACATAAACGGGCTGCTTCTAGGTCCTCTAATTCCAACTGTCTTCAAGGTTCTCTGGATATGGTTAGTGCTGGTTTTTAAAAAGCAAAAGGGAAAATCGATTGAATGACTCACTTTTCAGAGTTGCATTAACTTTTTCAGGCCACTGGGGTACAATTTACTAAATTACCTCTCCTAGAACACTAAATAGTACCCTAGTGGGTCAAAGAGTAAATGCACCTCTGAAAAGTGAGCCATTTATCCCCTTCTTCCCTGTAGTACCAGATGTAATCTGTCCCCTATGACAGAAATATTAACCCATTTCCATTAAAAACTCAAGAAACTGTCCCACACTTGAGAAAATGAGTAGGGGGAAGCTTCCCTGGGAGAGGAAAACAAAACAAACAAACAAAAATCTCTCTTCTATAACCTTGCCCACAATACTGGTGAGAAGTCAACATGTATTTATTTGAAAATAGTGGGGTTTCATTCACTGGAGATTGATTTTAATCAAGGCCTCAAAACACACACACATACAAAATACAAATTCAACGCTGATGGTTTTCAGCAGGGAGATGCACAGGACATCATGATGGCTAGTTTCATCCTGTACTGCAGCATTTGAAAAGTAAAGCTCAAACATTCATCTTGCGTGTGTAATATGATATACATCACAAATGGTGGTTCTTCCACATATCTCACTATCCGAGAATTATCCCTTTGACACAAAAAATTCTTCTTGGCTAGCAAATAAGCACATTATTACTTTTAACCTTTATAAAGGCAAAGCCTCTGAATACATTTCTGAGTTGCCTCAGGAATAGCTATGGAGTGATTTACCAGTTGTTAGATACTTTAATAAAGCCAAACTTTAAGTTTTCAGCACTGTTAGTCTCTTATTCTTCTGGAAGATGGCTATGCAATGAAAATAAGACAACTTTAATTTAAGAATCATCCAGCTTCTAATTAAACTGCCATAGGCAGCTGGTTGGATAAGTTTTAATCAGTTTCAATCACCTATTGATTGGTATACTGAAGCCTAAAAAATTAAAAGTAAAAGATGATTGGGGAATTGTCCCATCTCAGAACAACAGTAGAGGCCTCTGTAAATAACTCCTCTTTTAACCATCAGCTAAATGAACACTTCAATACTGCAGTACAAAGTCTTCTGCAAAATTACTTTAACTAACAAGCAGAAATTTATCAGCTTCAGCCAAAATCAATGCTGAAATCAATTTGAACACTGGTTGTGTCTAAAGGGGCTCATTGGCAATTTAGGGAAATTACACCATGTAAATGCCTGTGCTTTAATTGAACAGTTTCATCAACTAGGCTGTGATTGCTGTCCATTCACTTATTTACTTTCGCTGCAGCTACCATTCTGCAAAGGAATGGCTTTTGTCAGGCTGAAGAGAGGCACTTTATCTTCATTTTGTGCACTTTTGTGCATAACAGACTTCATGAAACTGGCATATCATGACTAGGGTTAAAACAAACCAGGAGGGACTTTTTCCTTTAACCTAAAAAATGAACAACACTCAAACCACCATCATGCCTTACACCTTCCAGGGAGAGTCATCTTTAAGCAAAGAAAAATCTTTGCCTCTATGTTTTGGACAACAGAAAGAAGTATTTGGATTCTAAACCAAATTCCACCAGGCTCTTCTTTTTGAGATATCTGTAGCAACTTCCAAAAATATATAAACTGCCTTAGAACATTCTCTCCAGAAATTAGTAACATTTTGTTTTACAAAGTCCTTTGAGATTAGTCAAGAGGAGCTGATTCTCCAATCTATTCAAGAGATTAAGGCTTAAAGACATCACATATATTTTTAAAGTAAGATTAATGAGAAGAGAAAGGGAGAGGGGTCTGCATGGGAGGAAGAAACTAGACTTGTTTGTAAAGACCAGAGGCCTAAACATCTATAAGACTCCAACAACGATTTAAATACATACACAAAAGCACTCACAAAATCATGAGCAATGAGAAAAACCCAAAGATGCAATTTCTGCAGAACTATATGTGGAACTGACTGAAGTCTGGAGACAGGAATTAAAGTTTTAAACATTCACTTAGTTCAAAGATTACAAATTTCAGGAAAAGTGAGAAGAAAGACGACAGCTGTTTGTTCACATGAGTCATCTGTAAGGGACACGTGCCTGAGGCAAAAAATAAAAATACAACATACAGCTGTAGTATATGTGCTAGAAAATGCCATCAGAAAATTTTAGGCTTGCACATAGTTTGCTTACCTTAGCTCCTCACAGAATCAAAATGCAACTGTTCACTAAAAAGGGCACTGGGAAAGCGTCAAGAAATAAGAAAGCATGACTTTCAACGGTGGTTCTAGCTCTTGTCTTGCTTTAACTCCTCAGAGAAATCCCTGGATTTCAGGACTGCATCACAGGTTACCCAGTGTTGGTGACACCTATTCTACCCAGCCACATTCCAGCGTTGCTGGCGTTAACCCTTGGCATGCGACGGTGGCCCAGGGTGCAAACAGAAATGCAGCCATACCATTCTGAGCATCCTCTGCATCCTGGGGACATGAAGGCAGGGCCTTAAAACATTTTACTAGGCTTCCAGGGAAGCAGAGAAACTTCTCATTTGCCTTTTCAGTCAGTTACCTGAGGCTTACGATCTGCAACACTAAAAAATTAACTTTCAAAAAAAGTTAAAAGGAAGAAAAAACAAATGGTGTACAGAAACTAAACTGGGCACATGTAGTAAAAATTCACTCTGTAATTTTATCCCACCTATCATTTTCTCTACAACAATAAAATTTCATTGGCTATATATTTTGTTGCACAGACAACATAAAAATATATTTTATTCATAGTTTTTAGATAACTTTTCAGAAAACTTAATTATGGTTTAATCAGAGCTTTGTTTATTGACTATAGTATATTGTTACATTTTGTTTCTATAGTTAGTAGTCATAATAGAATCAGTATGCTTGAGAATCGTACACAATGCATATTTTCCAAGTACACTAAGCTTGTTAAAATGCTATACTGATTGTGCCCTAAAGCAAGTTCTAATTTTGTCTGAACATTCTTCATTTCATTATTTGAATTCACAAAACAAAAACCACAGTTCTGCTTAGAGCAATAATACTGTACATTCTTTTTTTTTCCTTCTTTTGTAGTACTGACTAGGAAAAATATGGAAATTTTAGGGTCAAGAGGATAACATAATACAAAGTTATACTTAAAAATCAAAGTAATGTTTAAAAAAACTTGATGCTTAATCCCCAGAGCTTAAGTCTCTATTGCTGTTTCCCCCTCTCATTTAGTAATCTGCTCCTCCAATTCAGCACGAGTGCACAAATCAGAACCTAAGTGTATTTGACTCCAGTAAGGCAGCAATTTAACAGGAACATGGTCTCTTATAGCAAGGTAACCTAAGACAGAGCAATGAAGAAAAAAAAAAAAACTGTGGCAGAAAGTTATACACAGTAAATGCAGTTTGTACTTTCCAGTGAATTATTTTCCAAAAAAGCAATTTAAGTAAATACCCTAGACACTATGGTATACAAATATTTGCTTGTGCTATACGCCAACCAAGAGCCGTTAATTTCCTAACACATCAGATACTGTAAAATAGTTTAGAAAAATCTAATGTGTCTTATAAATCAAGAAATGCTTCAACTCCTCTAGCACAACCATAGAATTAATCTCAGGATCCAATTATTAACTTCAAAGCTTTTGATAAGTAAAGAGACCCAAAGGATAGACCAAATAACAAGTTATGTTGCCATAATTCTGTCAGCGAAGTAATGGTTGTTTTAACATCTACTAAAAAGCCCCTAAAATTAACAACTAGAGATGGTGCATCACTGACTTTCAAGATCATATATTAATTTAGATCTCACATTGAAAAATAATCTCGGTTAAAAACTGAGAAACTTAAGAGTGCAGATGACAAAAAGGAAAACCATGGCTTGAGAAGTAGGCCCAAGTATTGATGTAGTGTCAAAAGAAATGTGAGGTGGACAACTCGATGTTTTGATACTGAGTTCTAATCTTGATTTGACCATGGGCATGCCACTTAACCCTTCCAAGCTTTTTCTTTCTCACTAGTAAAAAGGGGCTAAGTATACTGACCAGGCTTCCTGGCAAGGATTTAGCAAGATCTCAAAGAGCCCACGTGATCAGACTCCTTCCCATTTCCCCACTGCCCCCTGAGCTTGCTCTCCTCCCATTCCAGCCACACTCCTAGACACACACCTTCACACCCATCTCAGGGCATTCTCCACAGCAGTTCCCTGTGCCTGGATTCCGGATTCCCAGATTCTCCCATGACTGGCTCCTTCCTGTCCCTTCAGGTCTCAGCTCCAATATCCCCTCCTTAGACAAGCCTTGCTGAGCACTGTTTACAGCACTTGTAAGGTCTGATATCATCTTACTTTGGTATTCATTTTCTTGATTGCTGTCTGTCTGCACCCTGGAGCAAGCTTCAGGAGCGCTGGCCACTTGTGTTATCACTACTGGACGCCTTTGGCACAGAGTGACTCTTGGTGAGGATACGTTCAATGAATATACAATAAGACAAAATCTAAAAGAACAAAACCAAATGACACTTGCCATTAACATTTTTATGGCAGCTGGATGCTAAATTTCATTCTGGAACTTTACACTCAGGAGGGGCCTTTGCAGTCTTTTCGTGTCCAGCCTAGGTGTGGATTCTCCCTGAGCAGCCCTGAACACTGAGCCCTATCGTTCTGCTTAAGGTAGAAGCCAGACGCACTCAGCGGTGCACACGCTGCCTCCATCCTGAGCCTGTGAAGACCGCCTCTGCAGGTGAGCTCCTGAAACGCTAAGTGTCTGCAGTAGGTAGGAGGGGCACTGGGCCCTGGAAAGACATCCGTCCAAATGGCCTCTGGGAGGACAGGCCGGTGGCAAGAGTAGCAGGATGGCTCACTCTAGCCAAAGGCACTGACACACAGACATTCTAGACAAGCAATCTGAGGTGGGCCTTCAGAAAAGCCTGCTCCTCTGTTTGCAGGAATGCCCTTCAGACTTTATGTCAGTTGTCATGGGACCTCTTGATTTTCTCTTATTCAAATAAAAGGCAGCCAACTCCTCTGATCACCTTTCAACTCAAATAACAGTTCCTCCATGAGGCCCTTTCTGAATCCTCCTGAGGAAAGAGCTAAAAGTCGTCACTCCCTTCTCGGCCCACAAGGGCCTGTGTACCACAGAGACACATGGCCTAGACTGTGAGGCCCTGTACTCACCTATCGACAAGACGTCTCCCTCCATCTGAACACAGGCCGATGAGTGCCTGCTCTCCCCAGCAGCTGACACAGTGCCCTCCACACAGCACATGCTCAAAAGGTGCCCACTAATGAACAAAGGAGGACTGGACGGCACGATGTCCCAGACCCCTGTTTACTCTCCCCATGCTCCTCTGAGTGGTCTCTGAACTGTCCATATCTCTGGAAAGTCAGTATCCAGAACTAGACCAAAAATCCGAAAGTTACACCCTGTGAGACAAAGCCAAACCCAGATGCTATATGCTCTTAATGCAGCAAGAAAATAGATTTTAATGGAAACTAGACCTCTTCCACCCTATAAAAACAGAAGTGTGCTAATGCTTATCTGCTCTTAACCACTTCTGCTGAGGACTTCATATTTCTTTATAAAGAAAGCACTTTTATTAAAATAAAATATTAGAAAGAGGTCTTGCTACTTCAAAACTATTTTTCCCTAAAAGGAGATAGAGTTGAAATACTTCAATTCAGCAAATTCTTACTTGAAATATTACCATAATGTATTGATTTTTACCAGACTCAATTGACTGAAAAGTTGTTTGTGTAGCAATATTGGCCAAACCAATATACTAGAACAACTTTGTTACCCATAGTAATCAAGTGCATTTCTGAAGTATAATTATACTGTCATAAAAATAAAGCCAAGATACCCTTTTCCAAGCAATAAAACAATAAGGGCTATAAAAAAGGAAGAAGAAAAGGCTAAATAAATGAGATTTTTTAAAATGAAATTTAGTGTCTTTCAGAAACACCCCCACCTCTTCTTCCTTCCCTTAAGCCAAGGTTAGCAGAAAATGATCAATATTTCAATCTCAATAAACTATTTCAATAATAGTTAATTCGGGTGGAAACAGAGTCTGAAAATCTCTGCTCAGCGACCTGTGACATCCTGTCATGTTGGCTGGATGCCAATAATCCATCACTGTTGTAATGAATGTGAGCATGTGTGAAGTTATGGGAACGTGGAGATGGGGCAGCAAAGGTGGGAAAGGGGCCGAGACTCAGGAGCTCAGGTTCATTCTTCAGGTTCTAATCAATACAAGGCACATTACTGTATGAAACAAACCTGTAATAGTGAATGCTGAGAAAGGGAAGTGTACATAATTAATTTTATTTGACAAATGCTCATTGATTTTCTGAAAATATTTAATATCCTTGCTTGTCACATGATACTATAATACAATCCAGCCATATATACGTATTTAATTTTACATAAGATGATGTCTTATTTGCTTGTTTAAAATATGATCCTGGCTGCAAGAAAAAGGCACTTCATTTGATTGGAAATTTAAAGTTAAAATAAATCAAACAATCACCCTAGCTCTTGGGTCAATATCAAAACCATTTAAAAACTACTCTTAATTTACAAGATGTACTTCAGGGAGAAAAACAAAAAGAAGTGGGGTCAGTGATGCAGTTGTTAGAGAAACTGGGGTCAGGCCTATGACTGTTTCTGGTTTGGCACCTTTGGGTTGTTCGGTGAAAAAGGAAATTAGAGCTTTTCTCGGTATTATGTGGTTCCCATAATTTACATCAAGGACCCTCCTGGTTGCACTTTCCCTTCAGGAAACCTATGTTTTAAAATATTTTGTTTATGAAACAGCATTTAATTAGGCAACAATTCATGTATTTTTTCATTTTCTGTAACTGACCACCACAGCTTCTAATTTCATGAAATAAATCATGTTAACTGCAATGGGCTGATACAATTCCAGTCCTGAAACAAAAATGTTTTAGTTGGCCTGTAAGTCATATCACCAAGGGTAGAATACAATTTAATAGTTCACATGATCTGAGTTACCGTCTTCAAGAACCATCCCTACCCTACTGTCCAACAAATATTTCATAATATAGGTAAGACAACAGAAAAAAGGCAAGACCAACACCTTTGAGAATTATTAACCTTTCCCTCCTCTCTTATCTCTGCTGCTGCTGCTGCTAAGTCGCTTCAGTTGTGTCCGACTCTGTGCAACCCCAGAGACGGCAGCCTACCAGGCTCCCCTGTCCCTGGGATTCTCCAGGCAAGAACACTGGAGTGGGTTGCCATTTCCTTCTCCAACACATGAAAGTGAAAAGTGAAAGTGAAGTCGCTCAGTCATGTCCGACTCTTAGCGACCCCATGGACTGCAGCCTACCAGGCTCCTCCGTCCATGGGATTTTCCAGGCAAAAGTACTGGAGTGGCTGCCATTGCCTGAGATATGGCCAAATTAATTGTTAAATAATGGTATATATCCAGTCTTTGAAACACCATGTAGTTAGCATACATGCTACCAACTATACCACTGAGAAAATTCTACTTCAAACCCAGGTTACACTCTTAACTGTACCATAAGAAGCAGCTAGATTCAGAAAACCCACTAGTGTTTTCCAGTACCTTGAGATTAGAATACATGGCCAGAAAGCTGACAGCAAGAGTCTTAGCCTAAATAACTACATTAAAGAAAAAGAGAACAGAGGAACCTTAAGTGTGTGCTGGCTAACTGACTCAGCATGGCCTAAGTCCTAAGAGGTAGATACTACTTCATTTTTGGACACAGCCAGAGCTTACGCAACTCCTTCAAACAATGCACTGAAGAAGCAAAAAACCTGAGTGCCTGGCTCATTATCACAGAACGTTTTCAAAGTAACTGGGCCTATTAATTACTTTCATTTCCACGTGACTTACTATCCAAGAAAAAAGGACAGTACCTAGAATGTTGTTAGTGGATACCAAATACTCAAGTTTTTAATATGTGAAAGAAAATTAATCATTCAAACATATGCTTTTATTTAGAAATCCCTATGCTTCTTGGTGAATGTTTTAAAACAATTATGCAGGCTCAAAATTATGCAGCCTCTAAAACTAGCTAGATATGGGGAGGATCCAATTAAAGAACTCTGCTAAAACCTGCTTGGAAAAAACCTCCACTGGCCTCATTCTCATTTCAGCCAACATGTATAGAGCATCTCTTCTATCCTTAGGACTGTGCTGGGTACACTAGAAAATACAAGTAAACGCAATGGACTCTGCTTGACCTTGAGAAAACACTGCCTCGGGGAGAAACAGAGTGAAAGGAAGAGATGCTGTGTAGAGTGCTGGCTCTGCTACATGAATGTGAGCCCCAGCTTTTACCAGTGGTAAAGCAGGCTTGCCATTATACAAGCTGTCTTATAGCAATTTGAAAGTAAACTACAATAAAAGAGAATATACCTTGAAACTTTGAAAAATCATTCTATTTAAAATAATATACGATGTAAAAATAAACCATATTCATAAAGCAACTAAAGAACAAAAGGAAACATAGAAATATGTATCTTACTGCAGAATTTCTCAAAGTTAATTCAATACAACTTTAATTCTGTGAGATATTTTCAGATCTTTCTCAAGAAAAGAATCTCATGGCCAAGTAAGCATAGAAAGCCCAGGGAATAATGCTCTATCATTGTTCATTTCTATCATGAACAGTAGTAAGTTCATGTAAGCATCATGAACATTCAGTGTCAGTCACAGTACTAAGCGTTCTTTATGGAACATCTAACTTAACCTCACAGTAATTTTGTAAGACATGTACTCAGTTACTAAGTCCTGTCCAACTCCTTGTGACCCCATGGACTACAGCCCACCAGACTCCTCTGTCCACGGGATTCTCCAAGCAAGAGTACGGAGTGGGTTGCCACTCCCTCCTCCAGGGAATCTTCCCAACCCAAGGATCAAATCCATGTCGCCTGCGTCTCCTGCACTGGCAGGCAGAATCTTTACTATTGAGCCACCTGGGAAGCCCACTTTTATAAGAGAAGTATTAGTATTATCCCATTTTATGCATAGGGAAACTGAGACAGGAGACACTATGTAACTTTCCCAACATCACACAAGCTGGTTAGTGGCAGATGCAGCATTCAAACTGAGAGTCCCTATACTTAACCACAACACACACTGTTTTCTACTTCCTCTAAATTTTCAGAATTTATTGTGAATCCATCAGAAGGGAATAGTACATGTGTGCTTCCTGATTTATTTTTTGGAGCAACTTGTACTTTAGAAAATGAAGTAGTTAAAGTACATTCATTTACTTTTCTTAAATAATTCTTTCTCCTAGAATTGATCCATTTCATCCAAACTAATAATCCAAGAGATACGATAGTTTAAAATTACCTGGCTGGATCACTATCATGAGTTCAGCAGGGTGCTATACATAGAATCCACATTTGGTTCAAATATATAGGCCCAGAATTTCATACTGTATAACTGAGGAGAATATCCAAACTTAAAGGATGAAAATGTGATCAACTATTAAATAATATATATTGTAGTTACATAATATCATATCCCTTAAAATTCACAACATCTCAAGTGGAGCAAATAAGACTGAAATATCAACTTTTGCTTCACATTTATTAGCTTTATTATTCTTTATAAGAAAAAAAATAAATAGGCCCATTAGGCAGTTTTGTTACCAATGAGTGGATTTTCCAATATTTTCTTCATCTAGTTTATGTAGCATAGCCTGTAATGTAATCATTTTTGTTTGAAAAATCACAGTTTTTATAGTCAACACCATTAAGGTAAACTTAGTATAGGAGAAAGTCAATCATAACACATCAAACACTCAGTTTTATAGAGACTTTAGTAAAGTGGCTTTTCATTTCTTGACGATTATACCATTTCTTTGTGTTGAACTAAAAGCCAGAAACACGAGAACACCACAAATTGAAGCCCAGACAGAAATGAAGACCAGTGATCAATGACATGATGGACATGAGCTTGAGTAGGCTTTGGGAGTTGGTGACGGACAGGGAAGCCTGGCATGCTGCAGTCCATGGGGTCACAAAGAGTTGGACATGACTGAGAGACTGAACTGAATTGAACTGATCAATGACAAGTGGTTATGTAATTTTATATCTTCATGTTCTCTCTCCTTAAGAATCACCTAGGCACTAAGTGAAATGTCTTCTTTTCATAGGAAATCTATGACATAAAGTACTGAAATGATCATGACATGGCCACTCGCCCTCCATGAACAACCACTGTCAAAAACATACTGAATCTTACAACATGTTCTGAGCATTAGCAAAGGAAGCCAACCAAATAAACCCAGGAGAAGCTGCTAATGTCACTGCGGCACCCTAGCAAATTAAAGAACTTGCACTAAGGACCCTCCCTTGGATACTGTGACTCTAGTAAAAAGAAAACTTCTAGCCATGCTTCTTAGCTAAAAACATTAGCCAGCCGAATGGGAAATTATTTGCAAGACAAAAAAGCTGTGCAGACGGACAGCGCTGATGGTCACACAATAATGTGAACGCACTTAATGCCACTGTAGACTTACAAATGGCTGAGATGCTAATATTTGTGTTTTTACTATAATTAAGGATAACAGTTAACGAAAAACAACACTAACATAATTTTATGCTGTAATTTTTCCTTGCTGGATGGGCATGTTATTTCTACTTCCCTCTATGCCCTCTCCCCTCTTTTTATAAAGCTGTTTTAAGATAAAAGATTAAAATTTTAACACATAGAATATTATTTCCAATAAAAGTTATCTGCTGGGGTTTGGTCTTATGTTTTCTCCTCTCTAAAATAAACCAGGACAGTAAATTCACAGCAGGCCTTCAATTTAAAAATATTAACACGCTCAAGAGTCAAACATTTGGTGAAACAACACAAATAAGTAGGTTAGACGTCTAAAGAAATGTGTTTGGATTCTATTTGAAGCCGATAAAAGGCATTCAAAGAGTTGCTAGAAAACTTTTCTGTTTTATTACACCTGAATATTAGCATAAAAGCATTAAGAAGAAAGGCTGAGACTTGAAAACTGTTCCCATTAGGGAACTCAAGAGAAGCAATTCGAGTATACATGTTCCTTCTTAGTTCTAATGGTACCTGAACCCAAGAACCTTCAGGACAGGGTAAAAAGTCAAGTCAGATAAGAGTGAGGAGGAGAAGACCAGAACGAAGAAATACTATTTATGCAGAACTAGGGGCTGCATGGAGAAGGCAATGGCACCCCACTCCAGTACTCTTGCCTGGAAAATCCCATGGATGGAGGAGCCTGGTGGGCTGCAGTCTATGGGGTCGCTAAGAGTCGGACATGACAGAGCGACTTCACTTTCACTTTTCACTTCATGCTTTGGAGAAGGAAATGGCAATCCACTCCAGTGTTCTTGCCTGGAGAATCCCAGGGACGGGGGAGCCTGGTAGGAGGCTGTCTCTGGGGTCGCACAACTGAAGCGACTTAGCAGCAGTAGCAGGGGTTGCATGGGAAGGAATGATAGTACAGATCCAGGAAATGACAATGGTAACCTCAAATTCTTCAGATAAATTAGGCATCTCACACATTTTAAGGGCAAGAGGGTAAGACCCAAGGATTGTGAATGAAATGTGTTATTATTTAATCATCTGAATTAACATAGTGGAAGCAATTAACATTCAGATCAACTACTTGCCATACTCAGTCATCTATAGGAAAAACCCAAATATGTAAAAATATGTTCTTAAAGGACTATGTTAAAGGACTTTAGGAGACAGGACATTTCCTGGCTCTACCTACAGAGAGGATCAAAGCCCTAGGGAGGGAACTGGATCAGATAACTTTGAAGGAGCTTCTAACCTGAGAAATCTAATTCTATGCCAAGGTTGCATCTGAGTTGAGGATATTCTGGAATTTTAGGATGTGACCTTTCACGTTCAAGGGCAACAGGGCAATTTTTAGCTATATTCACATGGTTAGTAAGAACTCAAAATTCTAAGAAAATCAGTAACCAATAAGAACATAAATTATTTTACAACTTTGCAAATATATATTAATATCAATAGTAAAATATCTAAGGTAAAAACACAATTATAATGTGATGCAGGGGTAGTGTATATAGGGAAAACAGCTCTCTGGAGGAAAGCTTTATTACACCCTCAGGGCTTTCTTACAGAATATGGATTTTTTAATTCCTAGTGGAATATTTTTCATACATCATTGCAGACTATTAAGTACCAGATATTACATTATGTAGTTTAAACTTTGCACTACTGCATGAGAAAGACTTCCCTGTCGAAAGAAGTATTTTTTACGGTTAGCATTTTTTAATATGAAAATGAACACTCCTTTAGGCTAAGATCACTGCAACCAGAATTTGGGAGAATTTTATAACTTAACATATTCATCAATGTGTAGAAATTCTCTCAGGGTTTATGGTGAAGAGAGAAGGAAACACAACAGGAAGAGGCTTTTTAATCACTAAGTGTCAACACAGGGCAAAGCAATGGTATTTATAAGGTTTGCCTTTCACTGGGCATAGGTGTAAACAGGCAGGGGACTAGCATAGGGTGCTGGCAAGTTAAAAGAAAAAATAATGGTGTTAAAAGAGTGAAAAAAAATGCATTAAACTTCAGGCCAGTTAAAGGTATATTTGTTAATGGTGGACTATTAAATGCTCACCCAGGAGAGATGCAGGCTCAGAAATATTAAAGAGGCAATATAAATGCACTTTTCCAAGCAATTTCTGAGAAAATAGATGCCTTACAGAATTCTGGAGTCACATGTGGAAATAAAATCTAAGTGCCGGTGGTCATTTAAAAATCTCTGCCATGGAGAACTTGGATACCCACATTTGGCAAAAGTGGAGAGAAAGTTTAAACAAAACTGACTACTCACTTGTAGACTGTGCCGCCGTTGCCATGACCAAGAGTGTCTCGATACCGTATGTCTTGTTCATTCATCTCCACAAGAAAGAAAGAAAAACAAAAAGGGTGTCATGCTGTGGATGGAAATGTCAAGGAAAAGCAACTCTGGGCCATAAACAACAAGCAGTCTGGGTCATTTCAAGTTCAGCTGCAAGAACGAGAAGATCAATACAACATTTGCTGTCCAATTTATAAAAGACGATACCAAGGGACAAAGTGATGGAAAGTTTAATGACAATTTGTTTGCCTGGGTCATTTCATTAAAGTTTGATAAAAGGTGTCAAAATGGAATGATATAACATAGCTCAAAAGGGTCAGGTCAGAGATACCGATAAGCACGGTCTCCAGCACTACAATAACCACTGCCAGACAGCACTGCACATAACATAGAGTCAGCCTTGGCAAGACACACACACCCCTAGTAATCCGATGCACAATCTGTAAATACATCAGCCCCTGAAAACTCAAGTGACCCTCTAATTAACATTAAACAAACTAACTGAATAATGTTAATGATTTTCTTAGGTTGACACTGCTTTTTTGGGGGAGAATGATAAATTAGTACCTAGCAATAGCTGGGTAGAAATGTTATGGAAAAGTGCCAAATCAACACACCTTAAAAAGCACATATAGTAAAATGTTACAAAGCACAAAAGGAAAACAAGTAAGCATGTGATTCATATAGTCATTTTTCTAATTTATTATATGAAGCAACCTGTACATTTCCCCAGATTCTGTAAAACTGTTACACCACAAATACTACTCTCATTTGTATAGTGAATGAAAGTGAAATTACTTTAGTACCCACAATATAATGTTTTAAAGTTTGAAACAACTCCCTAAGTGATTATTTATCAAATGACTTTAAGACTAGTCAGATTCCATTTAAGGTATTCAGTAATTTTCTACACGCTGGTCCAGTTGCTTAAAAATTAACTGCCAACTTTATTCACTAAGTGGATTCAATAAAATGTTATTTTCCATATAGCTAAAGCTTGGGAAAAGCCATAGTAAGCCCTGAAAAAAAAAAATCAATTTCCAGGGAATTGCACTGCCTTGCATGGGCAAAAAATGGATGGAGTTTTTAATTCAGTATCACCTGGAAAAAAAACAGTTTGCTTTCAGACCATTATAGTAAAGCTTTAAATATTTTGCTCTACTCTAAACTTTCACCAGTGGAATTAAACAAGGGTCCATTTATCACGGGAAATATTTTTCTTCTGTACATTTCTGAGGTTGAAGCTTCAGAGAACTGTGATAATTAGGAATACAGTGGAAGTTATAGTAACAGCTTCCTTTCCAAGCCATTCTGTCAAACTGTAAAAGAATATTGACAGATTAATGTATAAAGGCCAATCTCAGCACCTAATTTAATTGTAGTATAACCTAACTGATGTAATTTGCAACCAGCTAATTACTACATTTAGGGTCAGAGGCAAAATGACAGATGAGTCATAAAAATTGGCAAAAATTTTTCTGTTTGAGGGAAATCCTTTTCTTCATTTCCTTTAAATCACTAATACAGAAAATAAAACATATTTCAACCTATATAAAATATGTGGCATGAAGAAAAGAAAATCTCATTATTCTGGACCAAATGACAAATTTTAAAGCAGCAAGAAATTACACATAAAGTAACTTGAGATGCTAAACAAACTAGCAGAGTTGCTACTGGGTTTACCTTGATCAAACAGTATAAAATATAAAATATTCCATATGTAAATATCAGTATATACTGGTGGGTACAAATAGGCTACTTCCTTGAAAACATTCCTCAAGGTAGCCTAAACATTACTGCAACAACCTAATTTGTGCTAGTAACTTGCTGAACAATCTGTATCCTCATCATGGCCTGAAGTAAATTTCTAGGAGAAAGTTCATTCAACATCCACGAATTCTGAATTGGTAGCAATGAGGTTTAAGGGTAAGCTGGATGCAGCTGTAGGATCTGGGCCCTAGAGAGGTCACAGTCCGATTACATGCCCCCTTCTATACCACACCATCAGAACTTTCCAGGTAAAAGGAACAGTAGTTTCCTCTTAGAAAAATATAAATATAAACACTCAGTGATATGACACATTCCAATAACACACTGTGAGAGACCTAGGACTTTAGAGGGGGCTTGATTTTGTGATATTTTACTGGAGGCAGAAAAGGCAAAGGGGTAGGTCTCTAAGTAGCTTCAACCTTTATAATCCCAACATCAGTCTTTTCTTTACCTTTAAAACCCCTAGGCTGAAAAGAAAAGTGAGCAGTCACCCACCTAGCACTCCACCTTAACCAGGAGTGGTAGACAGAAAAAAGGCAGGGGCTAAGCTGAAAGCTTCAGTGATATGGGATGTTATGGATGCTATATAGGGTGTAGGGGGCGTGTGTGTACAGACAAGTGTTATGCGCATGCCAATACAAAGTTTAGGCAAATTCAAGGGTGGAAATTTGGAATCCCTCAGATAATGAGAAAGATTGTAAGAGTATCATAAAGATAAAAATGGTTTTAACGAATAAGTTCTAGAACTATGTCACTCAAAAAACAGTATCCATAAAAAATTAAGTGTTTCTACAATCTTTTAAAGTTTTATATAGAAATCTGCCTAGACTGTAAATAGACTGGTAGATTTTTCTATTTAAAAATATCAGATATTTTTGCCTATGGGAACCTTCTAATTTTTATACAGTACGTAAGTATTAATCATGTCGAAAAGTTTTAAAAAGGAAAACTATTAGGGTCAAGCTTATGAACTGATTACAAAAAATTTTAAGAACTGTCTATCTCTGATCAAAATGGGTCACTTTAATTGATCTTAAATATGAAATAATCATTAAAGGGATAAACAAATAGCTAACAACATATCTATTTTTTTAGTTTAGAAATGCATATTAATTCAACTTTTCTAAAATGAAACCTAGGAACAGTGCTCATTATGATACAAAAGTGGGATTTATAAGCCTACAAAGTACAGTATTTAAATATTACAGTTAAGATCAGGTAACATAAAAATCACCTATTTTTACGACATTTTAAGCTTATAACCCAATTCATTTGTGTCACGTAACTAGTCAAGGTGAGAACTGAGTCGACACTGCTCAGTTGATCTCATGGGTAAGTATGGAGGGACGGTCTCTCCATCAATGGTCACTGGCCCATGGAAAGGAAAATAATCAACTGAAGGGCCCTCAAAAGTTAAAAGCAATTTCATCAACTACAATGTTTGTTTTTAAGAAGAAAAATCACATAGCTCTTTTATTTTAAATAAGAGGTAAAAGAAAGTTTTTATACAATTAAAGATTACAATTAAAGATACCAAATAACTTTTCGGTATTAGTCGGTTTCCTTGTTTCAACTGAAAAAAAAAAGGGCAAATAAAAGGCAGAATAACAGATGTGAGGGAGGAAGAAGAAAAAACACCCTGAGACTTACAATTATGTGTCAACTGCTGGCAAATGACCTGAGAGACAGGAGGGGCACTGGGCTCTGACGCCGCTGAAAGTGGGGGGGGCACCAGGAAGGGCGAGGAGGTGGTGTTGTTGTGGGGAGACGTGCTGTCATGCAGTCCGGACACACACACTCTCATCCACATTTAGGTTAGACCTAAAATGAACTGGAAGAATCTAAGTGTTTTATATATATTGGTAACAGGACAGTTTTTAAAGCTAATTTTACATTGAATACTATTTTTCTTCCTCCTTTTTTTTTTTTTCTCCTAAACACAGGAAGTTTTTTAAAGGTATCTGAAGTTCACAAAACAACAGTCAAACATGTAGCAGGATTAGAATTATTTCTAGATTTCTGACTTTACAGTACATTTATACTTGAGTAATTTGGAACAGAAAAACACTGTCACTCTCTCCTACAAATTATTTTTTTTAAAAATGAAGAAACACAACTTTAGAGATGCGAAGGTCAAAGTCATACATTCCTGGAGTAACTGGACTTTTTTAACCCTTTAAATTGACCCACTGGGCCATTTCTAATCAGTCTCAACTCAAGGGCCAATGTTAAACAGATGATACTGCACTACAGCTGAAGTGGGAAAAACACATCACTGGTACTGACTTACAGTACTCAATAAAACATGCCAAAAATACCTTATGATTTTTTTTCAAGCAGGAAAAAAAGGAATCCTCCATCATAAAGTGATTACAGAAAAACACTGCCTTCATTCCAATGACTAAATGCTAAACTTCCTAAAAAATGTTTGATTTAAGATAATATTAATGAAATTAATGAGGAAAATGAAATGGAATTCAATTATGGATCAACAAAGAAAATATTCTTTGTTTACTATCTGCCTGTATTAAGAAGAATCAGTACCTATCGCTTATAAATCATTAAAACAAAAATGCTCAATTAATCCTACTTTTATATGTAAAGGTCTGACAGAAACCAGTCCTATCACCAGACCTTTGCTTCACAAATCGAAGCAATAATGGTTTCAGAAAGCAGTCACACTCTATGAGCAGACAATTGGAGAGATTTAGTAAATCCCACTTTATACAGCAGAGACTAATCGGAAAACACAAGCCAGTCAAATGTTTCTTATGAACTGTTGACACTATATCAATGCTGAATCAATTGGTGGCATTTACTCTGAGTGACAGAAAAGAAATAAATATTTATATCACATAACCTATATCAATGAACCCAGGCAGAAAGCTATTTCTAACCTGTCAATATTTGATTATCTTGAAGAATCATGTCCCTTTCTTTTAATCATTAATATGAATTCCTTATTAAATCTAAGTGGAGGCTAGTGGAAAGGCAAATCATTATTAATGCTTGAGAGCATAAACCACTAAAATAAAAAACTACGCTTAAGTGTTAAAGTATCGTTAAATGTGACTTACATCTTCTATAGCAAGCGGTGTCAGTGTTCAGCCCAGAAATTTATTGACGCCACAGTGGAGCATGTTACCTCACTGCAGTGCAATCTTGCTCACTCTTTACTTACCTGATAGCACCAAGGACTGAGGAATTAGGAGGAGGAGGAGGTATTTTGAAGACTTCCAAAGGTAGGAGTTCTTTGCTTTGTTTTGTGAATAAAAGTAACGTAAAATGGCTAATCCTCAAAAGTAAGGAAATGCCATGTTGTTTAACGTGGGGCTATCACATTCCCCAGGGAAAGCAATAAACCATCTTTAAGTGTCAAAAATCATTGCCATGACAATTCTCCACCAAAGAGAATCTCCTAACTGAGGACACCAAGATATTTATGGCATTAGATTCAGAATACTAGGATCATTTCAGAATGGTTTTTTTTTTTTTTTTGCCCTGGAAATAAACTGTTTTTCATTTTTGAAAGACTCTGTGACAGGTTATTTTCCATTGCCTGGGTTGAACAAATGTAGTTAAAGCTTCTTAATTTATGTCAATTTTGAAATATATTTTTGAGCAGAAAAACACAAGTAACTCATAAGTTACAGTTAGTAACTAGAATGCAAACATGTTGGAGATACATAAATATCCTAGGTTCAATATTTCAGCTTTTAGTCAGGTTTTGTTTCCTGTGTCTGAAAACGTGCAGGGCACTAGGGGGATATATACGTGGACCTCAACTGAAACAAAAACTTTGGCTGCTTAAAGTTCAAAGTACTATTAGATAAACATGATCTAAAATTTGGGGACCAATAAGATTATACATACAACACCAGATTCTCCTTAGCTGTACACTGAATAGTTAAGAACTAGAATTCACACACTCTGGATGACAATCAGATGTCAAAACCAATCAATTTACTTTTTCTAACTATATTCAAGAGATTACATGCTAAATAAATAAGGTTTCCAGAAGTACCACCATACAGTCATCATTTTAAGGCACACACATCTATTAGGCCACTAAGTTACAGGTGATATTAAAGGATAAGCATGGGGACCCAGCTTTGTCTTCTTGACATGCTCCACTACAAGCACTTGATTCATGAAATGCCAATGAGGCTTGGAGAGGTCAGCATGTGAAGGCACTGAATAAGCATCTGAGATAATTAAGATTTCAGCCTTCGAAACATGGACGGGAAGTGAACAGCAGTTAAGAAAATCAATAAGAGTCTTTTATTTGCGGTGACACAGATGTCTCAGTCAATAGAGCCTAATAGGCAGGCTTGATCGCAATGGACAGGCGCCTGCCTCCAAGGCTATCAAAGGGCTTCCTCTATAACAAACATTAAAGCACATTTATGTTGCTATTGAAGAATTGAGGACCCTGTAGGTAGCTTAATTTACCAGTGTATGTTTAAAAGCACTATACTATTTCAGATGTGTCCATTTACTTGAATAAAATTAGTGAGAAATAACTGGCCTGCAGGCCCGTTTGTCCCTCACTGACGGGAGGAGGTCACTCTGCTTTGGATGACCAGTCAACTGGACAAACTGAGGGTTCCTGAAGGCCAGGAATTTTAAACGGCAAAGGTCTGCTGTGACTCTGTTCCTCTACAAAGCCAGTGTTAGTTTCAGGACAAAAGAAGGAACTAAGGTGAGAAAGTTAACAGTTTTTCTTTTTCTCCCTAAAGATAATGAAAGAAACAGTCACCTCAGGATGCAGGGCCATTTCAACAACCCATGGGTTGACACACTTGTTCAGAACTGATTAACTTTTTTTACCCTGAGCTGGCAGCAGGGTGTGTGCATGGTACTTCAATCTGCTGGGAGTGAAACCCATTAGCACAGTTTGAAAAACGTGCTGCAAATTGTTCTGCCAATCAAATTAAGCCATGCAATTCATTTATGACAAGAAGAAATTTACAGACCCTTTATCTGTTTATTAAGTTTATGGATTTAAAAAAACCTGGACAGCACTGTTACTGCTACCAGAAAATCTTAACCTGTAATGAAACCTACCTGGCCATTGGCTAAGATTTTTTTCAGTTCGGCAGAAGACTTCTTTAAGCTGAAAAGAAAAGGCATAGTTTTTAATAGCAAATTCATTAACACCTCTGAACAACACTGAATGTTCTAGACTATGAAATACACTTTTGCTTTAGGTGTAGACATAGACTAAACTTTTGACATCCTTATCCCTGGGTAAAATATTTTCTAAAGTAACTAGCCAAATGGCAAAGGCATCAGTAAGAGCCTGAAGCCCGCTGGTAATCTAAAGCAATAAAGAGGCCTGCTATAATAATGAAGCTAGACGGCTGCACTGACTGCTTCAGAGACCTCTCCTTGCTATTAGTTCTGCTGTTTCGGGGTAGCCTTTCAGTGGCTATTTTATGTTGAGCACTACCAAGCACTTAAGAATGCACTCTTAGAATGTTCACAGCAAAGACTACAGAACTTCAAAAAGATAAAATAATTTAAGTCTGATTTTTTTTTATTATAGTTAAGAGTTACAATTCAGGTTCCTGAGAAGCAAATGTGTAGCAGAAATAATCGCAGTATTTACTCACTGTGTGCTCTCGAACAAGATACTTAGCCTCTCTAAATCTCAATTTCCTCTTTCTATAAAGCAGGGGAATATCAATGTCATAGTGCAACCAAGAAGATTAAATATGACAAAAAGCCTAGCACTGGGTTCTGTACACAGTAGGCATTAAATCAATTTTAGCTGCCTTCTCTTTCCTTTCTTCTCCTATAGGTATGAGAGTCAGTTTCCAGAATTATGTAAGAAAATGGAAATGTTCTCTGGACATATATGACTATGTAAAAATTCATATGGATGAACTTAGGGAAAGTGGCCAAAGGATGTTTATGAAGTCCTTCTAGCTTCATACTGAGTTACACCTGTACACATTCACTCAATTAGTAGAGTGGTTTATAAAATAGTACCTTTTTCCCATCAATGTTTTAATTGAAATTTAAAGCGTGTTGACTCTATCCTTAATCTATCTACTCTAACCCGCTCCCCATCTGCCAAATTAACTCTTCCCTTTGGTAGTTATCTGCAGATGTCTTTCTTTCCTCCACACCTTTTCCCAAGACTGGAAGCTCCCTGAGAACACAGACCACATCTTACTCACATCTCTATATATTCCATTTCCTTCCCACCCTTGAGCCTAGCCCAGTGACTGGACACATACTAAGTGTGTGATAAATGGTGGTCATTACTCTGGTTGTTATTATATGGTAGTATACACACACACACACACACACACATTGATTTGTTACCCTTAATAAGTTATATTTGAGAAAACCTCAGACTTCAAGTTTGACCACACTCACCATTCCAAGATATAATTACTTTTCTTAATAAATACTTCTTAAATTTCTTAAATGAAAACTATGGGCCCCTAGTCTCTATATTCCCCAGACTTTATAAAATGTGTCTTAGACCAATGATTCTAAACTTTAATAATATCCTCCCAAGTCTAAGAATTCATGCACTAAGCAGCAGTTAAGAATTCTGCAGAATAGGATTTAATCTGAAATATATTAAAAAAAATAAAATAACTGCCTAAAATGGGACCAGCTGAAAATAAAATAACAGACTCTACTATTTCCCAAGTGATGAGCATGTGCCATACATTGTGCTAAATGCTATTACTTAGCATCCTGAGCTAATGCTCACAATAACTATACCCCTGTGGGTATACCCTGTAGGGGGGAGTTACTTCTTATATATAAAGAAACCCAAGGTACAGAACTTACTCAAGATCACTCTAGTCTATCTCTCTAACATAAATACACTTTTTTCCCCCTGGAAAACATTTGGATCCTTATATTCCCATAAATAGTCCCAATTTAATATTTGCAATTATTATAAAAACAGAAATAACCAAACAATGCCCAGGCAATGTTTTCTATAGATATTCCATTATGTCATGTAACCTGAAATAATAACATTTTGATTCATTGCATTTACACAACACCTTTCATCCAAGAAACAAAATGTGATTCCTTAATACAACTTCATCAATCTTCTAAACACCAGCAGTAGATAGACGGAAAATTTAATCATCCTAATTTTAAAGGAGAAAGCCAAGATGTTCAGGAAAGGCCATGCTTGGGCAGTGGGACTTGAACTCAGTTAATTATGGCCTAGGAACACTATGTGAATGAGTACGCTCAATTAAAAAAAAATTTATTTATTTGGCTATGCCAGGTATTCGTTGCAGCACATGGGATCTTTCAGTTGCAACATGCAAACTCTTAGTTGTAGCATATGGGATCTCCAGAGATTGAACCCAGGCCCCCTGCACTGGGAGCTCAGAGTCTTAGCCACGGGACCACCAGGGAAGTCCCTAAGCTCAATTTAATGAACAGTCATCCACCTAAGGCAAAGACGGATTCATGCTTTAAGAGTGACAGAGGAAAAAAACCGATTTCATTCATTATGCCAATATCTGGCTACCAACTTGATCTGGTAAAAAAATTACATTTATATATCCTGGTAATTTCTTTGTGCCCCAATTGACTCAGTGTTTTATCTGGTAACTGTGACTTGAGCGATCTAAAAATCACTTTAAAAGATCCTTTAAAATTTAAGTGTGATACAACTGTCACCTGGGTATGACACTTTAGGGGACATGGAGATATTCAAAGAAGAGTGAAAGGGTGAGGGAACTAGAAATAATGAAGCAGAAAAGCTGAATGAGTTGGGAGAATTTAATTCAGAGACAAAACCTAGAGGGAATATAAATGAATCTACTCGTTTATTCAAGCAGTACCAACAACTATCACCTATGTGTGAAGCATCATGCTGAGAACTAGGGTTCAACAATGGCTGAGTAGTATTCTGCTGATTCTATGTACTACACGTTCTTTATCTACCGAAAACCATAATGGAAAAGAATATGAAAAAGAGTATCTATATGTGTGTATTATACCTTAACACTTTACTACACAGAAATTAATACAACACTAAATCAATGTCAATAAAATAATCTTTTTTAAAAAAATAATGAATATGCTACCATCACTGCCCTCAAAGAGTACAGAATTTCTTGGGAGACAGAAGTGATTACAATACAAGGTGCTAACCACTATAGTAAAAGCAAGCACAGGGAGACAATGGGAATTCATAGAAGGGATACCTGGCATAGACACAGAGGTGGGCAATAATGAGGAATGCTTTCAGAAGAAGACAACAGCTTTGTTCCTGAAAGATAACCATGGTTAGCCAGGATAAAGGCAAAGGAGGGAGTGGATTAAAAGAAGAAGAAGAAAGCAGGAAAGAGAGAGCAAAAGATGTGAAGGCCCAGTAGTAAGAGGGAATGTGATCCATCAAGGGTGCCATGTATTCATCAGCAAAGCTGGAGCATCAACTGGAAGGGGTATGGGGAGTGGCAGGCCAGGGGGCTAGAGTGGGCAGAGGACCCAAAGGTGGGAGTCCATGGCTTACCTGCTGTGGAAGCTACAGTTGGTACTTAAAGGCTATATGGATCAGTAAAGTGGGGAATGAGGGGCTCAAAACATCCATCAGCAAGATCACACCGGCTGCACCGTGGAGGAGGTCTGCAGTGGGGAGCTATTAGGAGGCTGTAGCAACGGTCGAAGGAGCCTGATCTATCTTTGCAGAAACAGAGATACCGGCAAGCAGGCAGACTTCACTGTGATTCAGAAGGCAGAACCTACAAATGTAGGGACTGATTGGAAGTGGGGCTAAGAGAGACCCAGGAAGCAGTGAAGGACGCCTGGCAGGTCATCTGGAGTCTGCATCCACGTGAATGTGGGAGAATTTACTGAGACAGGAAATCTAGAAGTCTGTTTGGCAGGAAGATGACTGGGAGATGCATCACCTAGAAGAGGGAACAGCCCTGTTTTGAGGGCTAAACTCAGTCTTTACAGTTCAGTTCAGTTCAGTCACTTCCTCGTGTCTGACTCTTTGTGACCCCATGAATCGCAGCACTCCAGGCTTCGCTGTCCATCACCAACTCCCAGAGTCTACCCAAACTCATGTATATAATGTCAGTGATGACATCCAGCCATCTCATCCTCTGTCGTCCCCTTCTCCTCCTGCCCCCAATCCCTCCCAGCATCAGAGTCTTTTCCAATGAGTCAACTCTTTGTATGAAGTGGCCAAAGTATTGGAGTTTCAGCCTCAGCATCAGTCCTTCCAATGAACACCCAGGACTGGTCTCCTTTAGGATGGACTGGCTGGATCTCCTTGCAGTCCAAGGGACTCACAAGAGTCTTCTCCAACACCACAGTTCAAAAGCATCAATTCTTCAGCGCTCAGCTTTCTTCACAGTCCAACTCTCACATCCATACATGACCACTGGAAAAACCATAGCCTTGACTAGACAGACCTTTGTTGGCAAAGAAATGTCTCTGCTTTTGAATATGCTATCTAGGTTGGTCATAACTTTCCTTCAGTCTTTACAAGTGGGTCCTAAAAGGACACAAAGCTCAGCTCATGAAAAAGAATGTTCTGAGACATGGTTACATGAAAATAAAACAAGTACTTCAGCCAGTAAAGGGTGTTATTGCCACAGGGATGTTTCAGAAGTGCCTGGATGACCATTTGGCAAGGAGAGGGGAGTCAGGAACCCAAGGAGGTCTGGAGTAGATGGGGGCCTCTCCTTCTCCTGCTCCACACCACAGCAAGAGTCTTCTGTAAACGCAGTGCTGGCCACGGTGCTCTTCTGCTGCAAGTCACCTAATGGCTCGCCAATACACTGAGAGGAAAACGCAAACACCAGGCCCCACCTGATCTGGCTCCTGTCACCTCCTTTCCTCCTGTCACTGCTACTGCTCCCCCCACCTCTTCATGCCCTCCCCCAGCCCAGCAGCCCTCCCTGTGTCCAAGCCTAACTGGCCTCCTTCCAAACACATGGAGCTCCTTTACCACCTCCGGGCCTTCACTGATGCTCTCCTGTCCCTCTGACATGCCTTTCTCTGGTTCTGGATGTGGCTGGGTCCTTCTCATCCTTCAGGCCAGAATGGAATGTCACTGCCTCCTCCCACTTCTGATACCCAGTTCAAATCTAAACACATGCCTGCCCAGAGTTCTTTCACTTTAAAATCTGCTTGTTTTCTTCCTAATAATGACTGTAAAGTATAATTATTTGCATACTGTAGGGTGGTCTTATATTCCTATTAGCATACTTCAGAGGATAAGGACCACAGTGTATTCCTAGTGGGTAAGACAACACCAAATAACTAGGAGGCACTCAATAAATACTTCTGATTAGTTACCAACACAGCACAGAAAATGGCCAACCTAGGGTGGTACATTAAAATCACCTGTAGGACTTCTCCAACTACACTCCTACAAAAGTCTCTCTTGGAGCAAACTACCATTACTATCTGGGAAGTCGTCATATCCCTAAAGGAAGATGCCACAACAAAGGGCTGAGAACCACTAGATCAGACAGTCTCTTTCGAACTCAAAGATTATATAATACCTTGTGAATATAAATGATAGTCTTTTAAAAGCCAGGCTAATTCACTTCGAAAAGCAAATCTGAGAGAACTGAAAATTTATCCTACTGCTTATCATCTTTCTCAGCTTCATCTAGCTTTTTATACCATGATGAACTTTGACCTAAAACACCAGGAAAAATCCTTGCTTTCACTCAAGGCTCATAGTCTGTCTAAAGATCATTTTTTCTAGAAGTAGTGGTAATGATTAAAGGCCCTGCCCTCTTTGAGTGGACTGTAACAAGTGACCCTCCGTCCCCATGCCTCTACTCAGAGACATGGTTACATGAAAATAAAACAAGTACTTCAGCCAGTAAAGGGTGTTATTGCCACAGGGATGTTTCAGAAGTGCCTGGATGACCATTTGGCAAGGAGAGGGGAGTCAGGAACCCAAGGAGGTCTGGAGTAGATGGGGGCCTCTCCTTCTCCTGCTCCACACCACAGCAAGAGTCTTCTGTAAACGCAGTGCTGGCCACGGTGCTCTTCTGCTGCAAGTCACCTAATGGCTCGCCAATACACTGAGAGGAAAACGCAAACACCAGGCCCCACCTGATCTGGCTCCTGTCACCTCCTTTCCTCCTGTCACTGCTACTGCTCCCCCCACCTCTTCATGCCCTCCCCCAGCCCAGCAGCCCTCCCTGTGTCCAGCCTAACTGGCCTCCTTCCAAACACATGGAGCTCCTTTACCACCTCCGGGCCTTCACTGATGCTCTCCTGTCCCTCTGACATGCCTTTCTCTGGTTCTGGATGTGGCTGGGTCCTTCTCATCCTTCAGGCCAGAATGGAATGTCACTGCCTCCTCCCACTTCTGATACCCAGTTCAAATCTAAACACATGCCTGCCCAGAGTTCTTTCACTTTAAAATCTGCTTGTTTTCTTCCTAATAATGACTGTAAAGTATAATTATTTGCATACTGTAGGGTGGTCTTATATTCCTATTAGCATACTTCAGAGGATAAGGACCACAGTGTATTCCTAGTGGGTAAGACAACACCAAATAACTAGGAGGCACTCAATAAATACTTCTGATTAGTTACCAACACAGCACAGAAAATGGCCAACCTAGGGTGGTACATTAAAATCACCTGTAGGACTTCTCCAACTACACTCCTACAAAAGTCTCTCTTGGAGCAAACTACCATTACTATCTGGGAAGTCGTCATATCCCTAAAGGAAGATGCCACAACAAAGGGCTGAGAACCACTAGATCAGACAGTCTCTTTCGAACTCAAAGATTATATAATACCTTGTGAATATAAATGATAGTCTTTTAAAAGCCAGGCTAATTCACTTCGAAAAGCAAATCTGAGAGAACTGAAAATTTATCCTACTGCTTATCATCTTTCTCAGCTTCATCTAGCTTTTTATACCATGATGAACTTTGACCTAAAACACCAGGAAAAATCCTTGCTTTCACTCAAGGCTCATAGTCTGTCTAAAGATCATTTTTTCTAGAAGTAGTGGTAATGATTAAAGGCCCTGCCCTCTTTGAGTGGACTGTAACAAGTGACCCTCCGTCCCCATGCCTCTACTCAGTGGCCATGGCTCACGTACCCAACAAGCATGAAAAGAGAGGCTTCAGAGCATTGCTGAGCAGGGCCGAGCACTTGGATGAGGACTAAAAGAACTACCCCCTCAGGACCAGGAGACAGATGATCCACTGGTGAATCTGTATTTTAACATAGAATAAATTGATTAAAGAGGAAACACACTTTAAGAGTAGTGTGTTCACAGCAGGAGAGCTGTGGGTAAGATCTACTGACACTATAAAAAGCAACGAAGGAAGTGACTTTTGGGGAGGGGACAGAAGAGCAAAGAAAGAGTCAAGAAGAGAGACTCTACCTGCAGTAAAGCCCAGCTGCAAAAGAACCAAGATCTGAGTGGAGGGGGTGAGGAGGGGCACGGAAGGGAAGGCAGAGGCCTAAGCCACAGCTCGGCAGAGGAGGGCTTTGCCAGCACTGAGTGCTGCCCTGAACCCAGGAGGGCCAGGGCACACAACGGAAGGGTGATCTGGCTCTGTGACGGCTGTTCAGTCACCAGTGTGAACACACACACACAGAACAAGCACCTTCAAGTGTCATCTTCAAGCACAATAATAAGATGTCCACCAGAGGAATAAAAGCAAGATGTCTACCAGTGGAACTACTGAACGCATAACAAACAAGACCTAGATTTCTCTCAGCTTAAGCAGGTCAGTCTACTCGAGGACCTTCATCTTTTAGAAGTAAGTTCTCAGGCCTGTCAGAAGAACACTTTGCAGAGGCTCAAGTCTTGAGTATCCATCCCAGTCTGGGACAACATCAGAATGAATTAATGAAAACTGTTTTCCTTCTAAAATACCTCAATTTCTTATATAATCAAAGGTACAAAAATGAACAGCATGGCTGGTCAATTTAAATTTCACTACCTTACTCTTTTCTTGTCTCTTTCTGGGGAAGTGTCAGTGGAACATCATACTGCCAAAAGGTGGACAAGCAAGACAGAAATAATAAGTATTATACAACCTACAAACCAGATCATCATAGCATGAAACGGTCAAAGACACTGAATTTTCTGGTTCTGTATAATCCGGAGACTGAAGGAAAACCACTCCACAGACCAAAATTAACAGTTCAACTTGTTTAATTTTATCTTTCTCTATGAGGTCCTTTTTTTTCAGTCAATACCAAAGCTGGGGTCACTTAGCTGGTAGATTTCTTCTTAGCCACATACATACTTTTGTGGTCTCATGGAAAAGAGGTGTCATCCCACAAGCCTGTCCCCCACCCTCAGCTCTGTAGATAATCATGCTTACGGGCACATTTTACTTGCGTGCTCTCACCTATTGCTTGGAAGTGAATCTGAGACTGCTGGGCTGCTGTGTTGAGAGGGTCCAGCCCGGGTATTCACCTACAAGTAAAGAAAGAATCTTGATCAGTCTGTGTTCTGAGGACACAGTTCTAATTAACCTATAATTTGCCACAAATTTCTCATTTCACTATGAAGGTTAATTAGCTTGTTGCTAGACCAACCCATGGTTGGAGTCTATTCGGTATATAGGTTACAAAAAATGTACAACCTGTATATTACATAATACTTTGCTTCTGCCATTATTCAAATATTTAAATAGTGCTAAAAAAAAGGAGAGATAAATGGGAAATTTTCAGTTTGCTATCTAGAACTGAATTCAATTCTAGAGAAGAAATTTGGTTCACTTTTTCTTTTTTTTTATATAAAAAACAATGTATTCAAAAAAGTATATTAAGAATACATCCAAGGGCCAATAGTGAATCTCACATTATCATATCCCTCCAGCTCTAAAACTAGGCAGAATGTTGCAAAATGTCTCTTATTCACTGAAAAATGAGGTCCAAGTAATTAATTATAAAACACTTGAGTCTAATACAATAGCCAGTTTTTCTTTTAAATGTAAAGCCTTAAGCAGAAATCTAGAATTTAAAATATGCAGAACAATGAAAGGACATTAAATAGATATATGTTTCCAGCATAAAAATGTCAAAAGAAGAGGGGGGTATTCTGTGTGCAATATGCTTATGTGCTTAATTAATCACCAAAATGAAGTCTATATTTTCACTCAAATAAATCTTTGTGGAGATCAGTAGCCAGGATCATCCTGAAAAAACAGACCAACAAAACAATTCCAAAAATAAAAAGGTTTCTAAAAATTTGGGATCAAATCCCCTATACACACACACACACACACACACACACACATTGAACAAATACTACAGATGACTCCCCCTCCACATCCCATTAAAAAAAAAAAAAAAAAGGATCGCTTGTCAGAGCTTGAGAAAGTGCAGTTTTATTTGACATTTCAATAAGTGGAACACAGCATTACAAATCCATCTAACTTTACTGAAACAATTATTGAAATTCGTACCTTCAGGCCATGTATGTTCCGTTCCCCAGGAGGCTTGCAGGCTGAAACAGTAATTGACTAAATTGTAGAACACATCAGGGCCATTTACAAATTTGCTCAAAATGAATCGTTTAAAAAGAAATGAGGGTGACACCAAAATTAGCAGAGAGAAATGATTGAAAAGTGGCTCCCAAGACCCAGAGTGGGAATTATGAACCAGGGTTTTTAACTTGCAGGAGTGACATCCCATTAAAAAAAAAAAAAAAAAAGGATCGCTTGTCAGAGCTTGAGAAAGTGCAGTTTTATTTGACATTTCAATAAGTGGAACACAGCATTACAAATCCATCTAACTTTACTGAAACAATTATTGAAATTCGTACCTTCAGGCCATGTATGTTCCGTTCCCCAGGAGGCTTGCAGGCTGAAACAGTAATTGACTAAATTGTAGAACACATCAGGGCCATTTACAAATTTGCTCAAAATGAATCGTTTAAAAAGAAATGAGGGTGACACCAAAATTAGCAGAGAGAAATGATTGAAAAGTGGCTCCCAAGACCCAGAGTGGGAATTATGAACCAGGGTTTTTAACTTGCAGGAGTGAGCATTTATAAATGCAAAGAGCTTTCTGACACCGCCTCATATAAATTCCAATTTCTGCTTAAAACATATAAAAATCAAGTTAACTGAGCTAAAATGATTAGATTCCTTTCATAATTCAAATTTTTGCAATCTGTCCTCACTCTATTACATCGTATATCTGCTATCACTTATTCTACAATGAAAATAGCTAGGGTTTTTGGAGAGGAGAGGGAGGAGGGTCTTTTAACGCCAAAAAGATTGCTAGAGATTCTGTGAAATATTCAAGTTTGAATACTAGTTTGCATAGCAATAAGTAGTCAAATTTGCTAAATACATTAATTTTGTCACATTTCTTACAAATCTTGACATTTATTAATATTTAAGTCTAAAGATAAAGCAGTACGAGGAAAAATAACATTAATTTCTCTACATCATCTTGAGTTACAGATTAGTACAACACTTTTCCAGTTCAGTAACGCTTCTTCATCAGATGTTAAAAAAATAAAGAACTTTGTGTCTATGTTATATAGGCTGCTTCCATCTGAAATCTACCGTGTCCTACATATTATATGTTAAGGGGCCGTCAATTTTGATTGATTGTTTGGGGAAGGATGAATCTGATTTTTTTTTTTCCTCCTTTCTAAGATGTACATGTATTTCCCTCTGTTTCTGACAAGAAATAGAGCTGTTAAATAAGAAGATGATGTAGATAATAATCACAAAGCACGTCAGGTGCTGTAGTTTTGTGTATTTCAAGCATATTCAAATTTATTATGTTATTTTCCTTAAAAAAATCTAAACCTCAATAAAGCATTTTTATTTGTTTTTTTCTAAAATACATTAAAATTAAGACTCCAAATCCTCTTTCCTTAAAATGGAAATTAACTTTTTGAACAAAACAACAGTCACATACACTTGATGTCTGGTCCTTTAGGGACCATTAATACTTCCTAAGAAAACACTTCAGAGCATTTCCTCTGAAGTACCAGTGCATTTATAAACTTCATTTAGTAAGGAAGTGACTAACTAAGGAATTAGAGACAGGTATCAACTCTTATCTGGTACCTTAATATCTGCCTTGCTCCTCAATTGGCTTCTTAAATCGTTGTAATTGGAAATCTAAACAGTATTCAAAAAATACAGTAACCTTAATTTTCTAAAATTATAGAGTCAGAAGTTACTAT